>JAQFZQ010003450.1:0-10716 GCA_034696005.1 Glomeris marginata | reverse complement strand
CTGCCCCCTGTTATCGATTTTTAAAAGTGAAAAGACCAACGTGCCCCTGAGCCAACTAACCCCGGTCTCCCCTACTTGAAAATATAAAGCAACATTGCATCTTATAAGATGTGGAAAAATTGTATTATTTTGCTATTCAGCAGATTAGTAGGCCTATATAATGCAATCCTAATATAGCAAATAAATGTACATGAGGCTTATCTATTCTCATCAGACTATAAACAATTTTTTAAATATTTGTATAATAGATATTTTTCCTATATTTCTCTGCTGGCAAAAGGTGAACAATAGTCCATTTCAAACATATTCTGTATCATGAATGTGTTGAGTCTATGCAGTAGTAAATTTGCTCCCTTTTGAAAAAAGTGCAACCAAAATTACGAGGAAAAGATGGAAGAAACTTGAGTTGCTTGGCTAAGATGCTGTTGTTATTGGGCACAATGCAAGCGGAAACTACGTCACAGATGAGCCAAAATAGTGAAGCATATACGATACATGGTTCTTGTATATATGTATACTAGAGTATACAGTATATACAGTATACCCGGGTTTAATCATGAAGCTTACGAGGATCACTATCACGTATAGGGTCAAAATCTGGCTTGGCTAAGTTATAAATTCTCACAAGTAATCACCCTGCGAAGGTGTTCATCTTTTCCTTCTGCCTGATAACACCCAGTGAGTGATGCCCGTACTAAAGTAGGGCACAATTCTTCCGTTTGCACTGACTCTACAATCAAAGGGGAAAAAAATTCCTATGGACGGAAAGTTTGTAACGACCTTCCCTTGTAGAACCCCCTCTATTCTTGAACCAATAGAACGATATTGAGTGGAACATGGAACAAGTGCAATGTACAGAGGTGACTAGATGCAAAGCTAGATGTCAAATAATTGGAATGACTCTTGGTCACTTTTCTGCATCCACTCGTGGGAGACACATCTCACCACAGTGGCTTAATTAGCTCTTGCTGCCATCTAATAGTGGAGTAATTTAAGTGATGGTTTTAACTTACTTCAAGGAGTTTGGAGGGATCCAGTGGCGTCCAGGCGTTTCCCTATACATTTCTTCCCTCATGTACCAGTAGTCGATCAAATTCCTCATGCATCGGCATTCCTGCAAATAAGTCAAAACAAAATGTATAACATCTGTTTCAAAACACAATAGAAAATTTGTAATCAAATACTAAAATTAATAATTAAATTTAGGCAAATTTATTCCAGTGGTACTAGTTAATTGTAGGCAAATCATGTCTATAAACATTATAAGCAAAACAAATCAAATTTAATAGTAAACTAATCAGTGACTCAGTTCTTAAAGGTGAACTGACAGGGCGGTAAAAGTGGACTATGACCAACCCTGCCATTGGGTAAATTGGGACTACTGGCCAATTAATCTGTCCATGCATGATTGGCCAGAATGGGTACAGTTCAGAGTCCATGTCAGTTCACCTTTAAAATAAAGAAATGGCTTGAAGTCATGCAGTTGCTGTGCATACACTTTTGTAATTTGTGGTCAATAGGTATATATTGATTAGTAAAGAGAGTTTTAGAGTCACACACAGCATGGTTACATAATTATTTCACTGAAAGTGTCAAGTGTCAATCAAATTGAAAGTGAAATTACACCCTTGCTTAATCGAATCTCGTTCATTTGACCAATAAGGACCCTATTTGCTGACGTATATAAAACATCCGTAAAATAGGAGATTGCCATCAGCTTGGCTCTGCAGCTATAGAAGGGCAATTTTCTCGCAACTGGACCACCGAGAACTCTTATCTTAATTTCTCCTATATTGCTCGAACATTTGTTTGGCCACGTACAACTGCATCATGGGATACGTTGGGTTAATTCGCTTCCTTTTTTGCCCTAACTTACACAGGCCATACAACGAGAACTGCTCCTGCTCCAGCTTCAACGTCAGCTTCGGCTCAAACTCAAGCTCAGGTTCAGGCTCAGGCTCAGACACAAAGTACGGGCGATGAGCAAGTGCAAGTTGCTGCCCCCGTCGCACCATGCCCCATCCGACTGGGACATTAACGACACAAATATCCCCAAAATGCAGGTAAACAATACAGTGCATATATGGTTTAGGGTAGCTGGGGTAGATGGTATGTCAGGGTATTATTATGCACATGGTGTAATCAAATGTCATGTACATTGATAACGACACAATGGACATGGTGCATGCAAGACTTCCTAAGACTTCCGCAAGAGAGACAAGACGGATGTGCTGAAAATAGAGATCGAGCAACAGGAAGCGCATTTCTCTCTTGTGTCCCAAACTTTTTACTCCCAAACTCAACTATACTATACATATATACTGCAAACAAGAGGCACATGACCTAAACTAGGTCATACTATATAGTATAATTTGATACGTAATGAACTGGCCGCAGTTCGATCAACAAAATCCACTTAGCAGCGTTTTGTTTGACTTTAAGTGCTCAAAGTTTAACCAACATTTTTTGTGAACAAATGAATGGGCCTGAAAACAACCTAGCAATTGTGAACAACGTTTAGCCTGACAAATTTCAAACACAATTAGTAATGCTATTATTACCTACTATATATACGTATTTAGGTTAATTCAAACTGTGATCAGCAATTCACATTATAAGCAGTTTAGCATAAAGCTAGACTGTGAAAATAGTTATATTTTGGAGCAATTATTAGGGATAATAAATTATAGGAAACGAAATGAACTACGTATATACATAGATTAAGAACAGACTAGAGAACTTAAATAGTTAATTCATTGTGACAAAGTTTTAACAAACTATTTGATAAATCGAGCAATAGTAAAATAAATTGAAAGCATCAACCAACCTTCTGTGCACAACTAACTCTGATGAGCACATGACCACAAAGAAACAAACTACTTGTTCAATTCTGCTATTTAAACAGTAAGCCAGAACAAAGTTCAAGGTTCAACAACTGTTAAAGGTCGGAACTGGTTTTTAAAATAGTTTCTACATGTGTTAATAGCATGCAATATTTGTAATTTATACGCAACATTTACATGGCCCATTCTGATAGACGTGTTCAAATAATCTATAGATTTATATATGCTCTGTAATTTTTTGCTGAATTATTATATAATATGTATAATAAAATATAAGGAGCAAGGGTATAGATTGAAAAAAAAACTGCTTATAGATATTTATAAAAGTTCTTTAAAGATCACAGTCCCCCCTGTTAAGGTCACTCTCAACTGGCCCAGCTGGCACTGTCAGTACTCTAGATTGATTGAACATCCAATCACCTGTCCTAATGTACGTAAATCACCTTAAAATGCTAAGTGCTGGATAGGTATAGAAATACATACATTACAATGGATTGACTCATCCTGGACCATGCAATCCGAGTGACCTCAAACAGGGCATTTTGATCTATGACCTTTCGAGGATATCTCTCATGAAAGCAACTGTATTTAAATTTATTAGAAACACCAATAAATAAGTAATTCAGAATACTAATGAATAGTTGCATGCATACAAACAGGTTTATCACCATGATGAGTTCGACGAATGGGCTGATGGACACCGCAAAGCCATCTACCATCCGGAGTGCGAAGAAGCAAGGAAACACTCCAGTGGATTTGCCATGAGGAACACTAACAATCACAACGTTCAGATCCTTGTACGTTAATTGTGCATCACAAATTGCATAGTAATTTTATATACAGGCAAATTTGAAATTTGGATCAATTTATGCTCCGAAATGGTAGTTCGGATTTTCGGAATCAAACAGATTGTGGCCGATTTGAACTTTGCCTGTATGTAACGTAATATCATAGATTAAGAAAGGTTAAATGGAACGAAATGTGTGATCTGAATAGAAGAAGTCTTGCTTGGGGGTTGTGGTGTGCAGCGTTCGATGCACCCTGGACAGCGGTGACTGCGTCCACCTGCGGCCTGCCATCTGCGACAAGGCTCGCAAGAAACAGCAAGGTAGGTTTGGTTGAGTGGCTAATCGGCGAAAGATCGGCCACAAAACCTGCCAACTTAAACACCTGTGGACCGGTTATTGTGTCTAACGATATCAGATGAGCGATTAAAACGCGCTTCACGCCGTCCAAAAACAATGACCGGTTATAGAGATACCAATTAAACACCTAGTAACCCCCTCCTGAACCTCCTCCTCTTCACAGGAAAACCGTGTCCAAACCGCAGGTGCCCTGGAAGACTGGAGATCCACCCGTGTAGGGGACATTCAGGATACCCAGTAACGCATTTCTGGCGACACACTCCCAGTGCCATCTACTTCCAAGCCAAAGGAACTCACGACCACCCCAGACCGGAAGCGAAGACCAATTCCAGCAGTGACCATCGCAAGTTGTCATCTACTGGGATGGTGGTGGGAGTTGGGTCAAGAGTGCATACTCGTAGAACCACAAGGACCTCATCGAAGCACTCCGCGGTAAATGCTCTATTCGCTTAAACCTTCAACAGTGTACTGACTATAGTTTGATTACGCACAATATGAGACTTGGAACTGATGAGGAATGGTAAAGCAGGTATTGTGGGTGGTATGTTGACTCCTTGCTGCAATAATTGATTGCTGTTTAACATCATCACCACCACCCAAATGAGTCATCCCAACCACCATTCCAAAGTCCTTTCTTATGCTTAATCAAACTATAAATATTGAACTTTTATTTCTGAAAAAACTACGTTAAATTTAGAACCACATATGCTACTAAATTTGTGAATGATTATAAATGCAAATACAGTAAATGGAAAAGTGCAAGTATAGGAAAATCGATAGAGTGATTTTCATATTCAATGACTTTTCAAATTGAAATTGTATAATCGTGTTACAGCATTTTTCACTATTGCAATGGACACCAATTATGTCGTTTATGGACGTCAATTTCTCATGTAAAAAAACCATGTCATTATTAATGCTCCATCCTCCAAGTGATGACGTCATGTGTAATTTAGCTGCCCAAAAATAATGTCCTTTTCTAAATATGTACCCATGTATTGATCATCCAATTGAAGATTGGACTACAGATATCGGATATGGGGGGAAGAGGCCAGTTCTTATACCAATGGTCTTAAATGTTTTTTGTTAACCATAATTAAAACACCTTTAAAAAATGAAAATGTTACTTTAATGGCATTTCATTATATTACATTTGAAAAAAATGTGCCCAAAAATTGACCTTTCCTACAATTGCAACTTTCATGGCCTGTATAATAGCAAATTAATGTAAACACTTATAGAATCACTTCCATTTTGATTTTAGGAAAATGCAGGGAACAAGAAATCATGTTATGACCATCAACCACGTACCAGGAGGAGTTGCTCTACCGTGTTTGAACAGTGTGAAAAACGCTTCAAAACTCTTGCCGGATTTCACTCCAACGCCTTCATAACGAACGATGTAAACCCTCACCAGCCCTCTGTGCAGTGTTCCTGCCCACCCTTCGAGTGCCACTGTTTTAACTTAAAAAGGACAAACATAGGACCCATATATCCTGCAGAAGACTTCACTAGCCAAACCCCAGCAGCACCTATAGCAGTACCATTCAGTATACCACTCCAAACTCACTCCTACCACCGAGACCCTGAGGACTACTACTACTCTGAAGAGGCTTCCACTTGCCTCCGAGAGGATGAGGTAGACGACTACAACAACAATAATAACAACATCTTGGAAGCCCAGCATTGGCAAACTGCTTGTTACTCGGAAGAGTACGACTTCAACGTCGTACCATCATCTTGTGGAGAACCAACAGCTGACTACAGGCACATATCTGTCCAACAGACTACAGGCTACCCAGATGAAGCCGACACCTTGCAGCAACACCTTGGAGACATACTCTACCCAGATCACGAAACATCTTCACCGAAGAAGCAGGACTCTGTCACCTGGAACCACCTGGTGGAAGAGTCCACCTTCTTACCAGTGAATGATGAGTTCTACAGGCTTGCCACATACTTGACAACACTGGCAGATTCTACTGCTTCTGAACAAGGGCCTGCTGAAGGGGTATCAGGAACTGAGTCAGGGATGTCTTACTTCCCAACACATACGATAGCAGCATGTGCAATGCTCAATCTGTCCGAAGATAACGGGGACATCCAAGTCTACCAAACCACAAGCCCACCTTCTTATTTGGGACTAGAAACACCTTTAACAGCTACTGTCATATAGTCTATTCTCATTGTTATTGACCCATGAAGTGCCTAATTATGTTAACATATCATTGCAACGGATTTTGTTGGAGCAGTGCAACTTTAAAAGTACTACAGTATACCAGAATAGTATATAATAGAGACCCATTTCCAAACCACTGATGATAAAATCTCAAGAGGACCAGCATTTTGATTCACTGTAATTAAGATATCCATTTTTATATGTAAGAAACACTAATATAATGTATACCAAAGTGGATGATTCAGTTCATAAAGTTTACTAACTGTTCCATCCTCTTTACATCCTGTCAAACACCTTATAAAATATAGTATATAATAGGTAAAACCTATTAGTGTTTGAATTTGTACAGGTTACAAACCTGGAAATTTCGAAATCATGCTGAAAATTATGACAATTTACTTAAGAAAATCCCTTCATAATCTGTTACGTGACAATTGGAATCCCCTGTACTTTGTATATAAATGTATTCACATACCATGATATTTCCATATTGTTCTGACTTTATCCTGTATTGGTCCGGTATTGCAGCAAACCTCACGTCCAGTTGAAAGGGGTAAATTTCTGTAAAAGAAATAGGCATAAGGATTGTTAATTTTCTTGGTGGTTTCAGTAAGATTATATGGATTTAGCCAAATTTAACCATACAAATATGCAAAACAGTATTAAGTTTATTATGATAGGGGAGGAGTGTATAGCATATAAGCAATTGATATAAGCAAGGTCATTTTTGTCTCAATGCAAATATATCCTGGCACTTAAACACTGCAGATTGCAATTGCAAATCCACCGGATATATTATAAGTATATATGAATGTACAGTTTAATGCAGGCGAGCATTTTTAAGTGGTATATACACCCTGAACTTGTACATTGCATGCAACGGTTTTTTGCCTGAAATATAAACAATAAATGATTTGAGGTGCATGTCCGCGTCACGTGAAGCCCGCATAAAGTTACAAAACAACAAAAAGGAAGAAACAATAAATAATTTGCAGCCAACGTTTTGCATACTGTGGTGAACTCGAGCAAAAGCAGATGGTCAGTTGTCTATAGCTCGGACATGGACATGAGCCGCTCAACTTTTGAAGCATCAAAGTTTGTTTAGGAGACACCTGGGCGGGGTCGTGCCCCTCAAAACTCAAAGCCACCCTCTTCAACACTCCCACTCAAATCACAGTCATAGCTTGCTACACCTGCGTGTCTTCAAAATCCAATGCGGACTCTTAATTTGTTATACTTTTGTACGCATAATTATATAGTGTACTGTACACGCCTACTTATCAAACAGTCCCGCAAAAGTAATCATATTTCTTATATCCAATTCAGGCAAACAAATTTTTACAAGGGCCATCTGTAGTAATTATGCATCTGGCATAATTCTATTTTTGTTTATATGTAAATATTCAAAAGCCTACAGTAACAATAGTTCTCATCTTTTTCCTCTCACATATCAGGGTTGCTACCAACAGGGAAAATCTGGAAAACTCAGGGAATTTAGATTTTGGCTAAAAATTCAGGAAAAACTCAGGGTATTTACTAAAATTTTAACAAAACCTGGAAAACTCAGGGAAATTAATATAAACGTGCAACGTGAAAGCTTTAAATTAAAATTATTAAGAAAAGTGTTTGCAATAACATCTAAATTTCTTTTCATAAGGGGTTATTTAATCTACAGTGTCCTGACAGTTAACCTATGTAGAATATACTCTGGTGTAATCACTCTGGAAAACCTGGAAAACTCAGGGAAATTTACTTTACAGTTTTGGTAGCAACCCTGCATAACCAATACCTCCTAAGCAAACTCATCAAAATGAACACATTTATGGAGAAAAAAAAAACTACATTTTGAAAGGTGATGCAGAAAATAAAAATAACATTATGAAAAATGAAATAATTACTTTAATGGTATGGATTTTGCTTGCTGCTGTGTTAGCATCACTATTAATTTTTATTAATTTAAAGGACAATCTCACAGATGTAATGATAACCCCCTTCATCTAGGGAGAAGTACCAAAAACTTTTTTTAGATTCCTTGTCTGAATTTCTCATATAAAAGATACATAGAAAAGTTAGTCAATGCATCTCAGTGTATTCCAACTTTTGTCACTCACTCTACCTGCACTATAACTTTTTAAAACAAAATTGCTCCGATCTCTCTCTCTAATCTCATGTCCTGCACACTAAAAGCAGCTAAAAGGGAATCAATGAGTAGCTGAACATCGGGGTCAACAAAATCTCTTGCAAGTTCTAACCACACATTTTGACAACTTCATTGAGCCGAACGGTCTCCACTTTTTTGCCCTGCACATTTACAAACAACTTTCATAAAAACACACTAAAATGCCCAAAAAACAACATTCTGTCCGTTCAAGATAAGTCGGGCCCCTAAAACTCTGCCCCTAACTCTGTGGGCGTCGTTAGCCCCCAAATTGGGGGCCCCGGCGATTACTTCATCACTTCAAGTGTCAGCAAGAAAACAATAGAGAAAAAACCAAAACAAACCAGGTTGGCAAATAATGGCCATATAACTGCGCACAAGGATTTTGGGTGAGGGGCTTCATGGGTGCCAACTATTGGTGATCGGTGCGAAAACGGCACCCAATTAGTGCGCAAATTAGGGGTTAGCTAGCACAGACGGCATGGGTCGTAAGGGTAAGAGGGGCAAAGAAAAGTGGGTACTAAGCACACAGGGCTGGAAAAAAGGTGTTCCTGAAATTTAGTGGCCAGGGGCAAACGCGTAAGCGCGCTCCACACTCCTAAACTAAACAAGCCCTTGCCTCTGTTGTCTCGCTGCATTCTGGCACAAAAACACGATTTGTGAAGCTGAAAAATTTGCGAAAAACACACCAGCTGCACGAATATTACCTCTAGGAATTAATTGATGGATGATATGAGCACAACTTGTCGAAAGTTGACATTTCTCGCAGCGAAGAGCGCCAGCTGCAAGCCGAGCAATCCTTGTCAACTCAATAAACGCCCCCTTCAAATTCACATACGGGGTACCTATAATTAAATGATCACATTAAATGTATCAGTTATCTGCGATCAATCTTGGTCATATATTGAAAACGGACTCGGGCAAGCCCTCCCCATTTGCAATGATTACGCTTCTTTTATAACGGTATATCTAGTGAATAGAAAAGCTGTCAAGTCAGGGGAATGAAATTGAATTGAAAATAACGTTCAGCAGCTGTGAACAGAAAGAAATTTACTGGTTACATTTAAATAATGAAGATATTTTACAGTGGTTACCAAATACATACTATTCCATGAGGGGACATTGGGGGTTGTCAATAGTGATTTCACCCATTTACAAATTTTCATACTTCTCTTCTTCCCCTTCCCCTTGTCACAAATCTCAAAACTTTCCCTTCAAATTATGCAACAATTTAGAAATTTAAAAACATCATATAAAAATTCATAATTGCAGCAGACGATTGTTCAATTCACAGAAAAAATAGGACCTTCAATTTGGGTATGAAAAGATACAAGTTGAAGATTAATTTGGATGTCCAAAGATTCTGGAGCCCCCCTTCCCATTATCACAAACTGTTAAAAATTATGAATCCTTCCTCATCTTTGGACATCATTCATGAACGACCATCATGCAGTGGCCAAAATAAAATGCAGTAATATTTAATAATTGGGCAAGAGCTTTTTATTTCCTGGCATAAATGCTTGTATAAAAAAAGTCGTTTCTTTATTTGAATGTCCCCATGGATATGGATGTTTTATGTGTGTTTGCGGTTGAAGGGAAATGAGGAAGTTGAGCCACGAGTTTGTGGAGAAAAAGTTAATGATGATGATTCAATCGCTTAGCTGCTTTTTTACAATCATGGGATGCTATAAATTCATTTTACCATACTGCAAGCTTATTACAATTAAATCACAAAGGACCAATAGACATATATCTGGCTAAAACAATACTGTAACACTGAAATTAACAGAGTAAAGTGCTGATGATATCAATGCTAAGGGTGCAGACATGCAATGCAGTGAAGTGGATTGGCAGACTGGTACAATCGGATGTGTTACCAAGAGTGGATGAAGGGTGTTACTCATTAAAGTGGATAGAGAATTCAATATCGATGTGTAAAATATCGCATTTTGGGTGGAAAATGTTTCGTTTTTGTCTTATAAAACTAAGCCATTAATTTTGTGACTTTCTTTGCAAGTATACTACACCCTCGATTATTCGAATTTGATATGGCTTTATTAAACATAAATGTCGTTAGCTTTTTGGAAAATTCGGATAATCTAGATCTGGATAATTGAGGTTCTACTGTACATTCATCCAGTAATTTTTCCCTTAAAAATATCTATATTTCTCCTTTATACTATAAAAGGCATGATAATGCTGAAATGGGCAATTAAAGTCTGATTACAATGACAAGTGTAAAATCTTTTAAAATGGTAACTATTGATGTACGAGGTACGTCCATAAAGTAAGAGTACTCAATTTATTACAAATGGAAAAACCAATGTATTTTTAAAAAATTTACACACTCTTTTACATATATCAAACACTATTTTTCAGCACAATTGTCAT
>JAQFZQ010003449.1:0-10717 GCA_034696005.1 Glomeris marginata | reverse complement strand
CCAGAAGGCGTTGCGAAAACGCCAACTGCCGGCTTTGAGCATGGGTTGCATCCGTGGCGCTCTGCTTGCCTCTCCATAACAATAAACCTCCATGAATATACAGTGAAACATGTCTAATACGAGGACCACTGGCGGGATCAGGGAAAAGTGGTCCAAACTCACAGGGGGTCGCAGGTCCTGCACAAAAATAAAAACAATTTTATACAGCTGCTTTATGTACATGTTTTTCATTATCACGTGTGTTAAAATTCATGATTTTCCATGGTATTTCCCACATAAAAACCATGTCGTGGTCTTTCGCATATAGGGACTTTCCCATATTCAGAAGTTTCCTGGCGTGTTTCATGGGTTTTTCCATGTGGTGGCGCTGTGGTCAGAGAATGCCTTTTAGCAGTTCTTTTAATGCAAATACTATTTTCGGATTAAGAAAGAAAAAAGAAATTCACCCCTTCCCATTGTTGAAAAGTGGGAATTCTAAGGGAAGGGGCGGAGCACTTGCTCCCCTACTTAATCCAAAAACCTCGCAGATCCAGCGCTGGCACTACCTTGCTTTTAATGCTCCCTGCGACACCATTGCAGTGATTCTAGATATAGGAAAACAACTGCAGCGCCTCCACGCGGCATTTCTGGGAACTAGCGCCATGAAACTTGTGAATAGGAACCACGACGTGGTCTGTCCCATATATTCCCATATATCAACCACGACGTGGTCGTTCCCATATATTCCCATATAGGAACCACGACATGGTCTTACCAAGAGTGGTCTTACCCAATAAAGTGGTCTTACCCAATAAAGTTGATCGGAGTAAAATCAAATCTGATTGAATCATTTTAAACTTTGTCTGATCCCGTACAATTTAATTAGTACTTGTGTTAAAAACCTGACATTTAAAAGTCTTTGTGATATGATTGATGAAGGATTAATTGAAGAAATTCGATTTTAAATGCCGCGGATAATTTTAAGAAAATGTCAACTCATTTTGCTCGGACACAGCGTACGTGCTTTTTTATTTCCAGCGTATAAGAACGTTTCGGTACTTGTGGCCTTACAAACGTGGGTCGATGCCAACGATTATTTTCTTCCCACTATAATAGCACATCCTCCTTCCCTTCTAATCGTCTTATTATTTTGTTTCCTTTTTTATTTCTTGAGTGAGGGAGCCCCAAAGATTTATTACATAGTAGGATCGTTTTCGGGAGGAGGGGGGTTAAAAAGTATAAGATGCCGTTTTCATATTAAGCGATATAGTGGCGGTGCTCACGTGCTGTGAAAAATGGCGCCACGGAGTCGATTAGTGCGATCGATGGCCACCCGGGCCGACCAATAAGCCAACCAACAAAAGAAATGAACGCAAAGAAACGTCTTCCAGTTTGGACCTATCCCAACACTGTCAAGACCGTTTCTCCATATAAGTTGCAAAATTGCTTGGTTCGCGGCAAGAATCGTTGCAAGATTGAGGAACGCTTGGTCTTCGTAGATGGTTCCTAGGAGGACACTGTTGTGACCACTGGGAAACGTAAAAATGTGCCTCAAACAAAATGATGGCGTCAAAGTTATGATCTCTCTAGCTCTACCAAACCCCCACCCCACCTCATCCCATCATGCTCTCAAAGATGATAAGGGAACATCCAAAAATGATGTGCACTTTAATAAGATGTAATTTCACGTTGAAATATTGTATGACATTCAATTTATCTTTCTTTCAAAGGGCTTATACAAGACGTGCACCACGTTACTTTCTTCGTCCATCAGCTTCATCAACCAGCACAACATTGTGTACCTACTTCCAGGTGTTGCACTGCCGCAGCGCATTGAAACGCCCCAACATTACAAGTAAGTTAATTAATAACAAGATGCTGGTTTGGACTTTGTGTGATTAATTATTAGTTTGAAAGTAAGTAATACGCTGTTTTTGTTGTAGATTTTTTGCGCCTTTCGATACGTGGACTGCTAGAGTGACTCTGAGCAAATGCTCAATGGTGGGAGACCTTGCGGAGTGTCCTATAATCATGACTTTGAGTCCTCGGGTCCTACCATCGTCATCTTCATCTTCTGTGAATTGCACTGCGACCTACGCCAAAGGTCCTTGCGTCCTCGACTTCATCCCTCATGAAAATGCTTGGCATTACATCTTGCTTGAGGTGACCACGGGTTCAGTGGTGGAATTTCACATTACCGTTGAGACTTCAGGTATGTTGCCTTCGGAATGATTGCTAAAATGCTGATTGTCAAATGGTATAAAGTTTCAGAAAGGTTCATATAAGGTGTACTGGTTGCAGCACTAACAATTTGTGCCATTTGTCCACCAATTGACGCTGCTAAAATCTCGAAATTACTTCAGCAAATGAGGGTACTCATCATAAAATGGCCTCTTATATTAAAATGACAACAATTATACGGCCTGCAACACAAAAAACTGTATTTTTATAGCCCATAACGATAATACCCTGGATAAAGTCACTCCATATATTTATATGGAACCTGCGAAACGTTGAAGGAAAGTGGGCTCTAACTGTAACATAACCGATTAGAAACAAAACCTGTCTACGGTGTATGAAAGAGTTGTGAAATTAACCCCCAAAATAGGATATGCTAAAACTTGGGAAATTTGGATTGTGAAGGTAATGTGGATGTGTGTTCTCAAGTTGATTGTAATTATACTGCCTTAAAATATTACCCATAAAAGGAGGAAATCCTCTGCAGACTTAAAAATAGCAAAGCAATTAGCCGATTTCAGAGGAATGCCATTGGTTCAAGAGAAAATGGGCGGAGTTCAATGAGCCAATGATGAGCAAACATGTTGCTGACGTCATAAATCAATATGGCGGACAGCTCGGGGATATTGTTGCTGGTATCAATGGAATATGTATATAAACTGACAAGTTATGGTTAAATATTGTTATGTTCCTGGCTGCAAAAGCTTGCAGGGGAAAGAAAACTTCAGTTTCCATTGTTTCCCAAAGGATAAACAGGAAAACAGCGAAAACGGAATGCATAATTAAATTAAGAATGGGAAAAACAATGGAGAACGCCATTCCTCACTGCAAATGTATCCCCGAGGTGACCGCCATCTTGAATAAGCGGAGAATTGATTGGGCGGAGCAACATAACAGGAGGGCGGAGTTCACTGAAATCGGCTAATTATCCTGGTCTCCATAGAATGCAGAAAAATTTCACGATATACAGTCAAAGCTCGATAATTCGGCACCTGGATAATCGTCATAATTTAAATTCCAATCTCCATAGACTTTCATGTTAAAAAAAACTCCTTTTAAGTCGTCACTCCGCTTAATTCGTCCGAAATTCAAAGTCCTGCTCGGCGACCAATTATCGAGGTTTGACTGATATATACCTAGCGTAATTTCCTTGTTGTCATATAAATTTTCCTTTTTGTTTTATTTAAAACACATATAGATACGTCAAAGTTTGCCGTACCAGCTCACACTCAAAGCTGTTCTCTAAAGCTACAATTACATTGTATCTCTTTCTGATATGGTTAATTTCCAGTGCTCTTTTATTCCCATATTTTTTGCGTGGCCAAAGCTCATTTACGTATGACCCAAAGGTGAAATTTTGCTCTGTATTAATTGAGAATATTCCTCTCTGGAATTTGAGCTTGCTTATTACAGTAGTTTCTTCATCTGTTTTGCTGTGCTCTGTATTTTACACGAAAATTTTGCTAACCGTCCGTCGATCAAAACGACAAGTCGGAATCCGTGATGCAAAAGAAAACCAAAGTGGTTCAAAACGCGACATTTCACTTTTCAAAACTATGTTTACAATATTTGCATTTTATATGATTTTAAGTATTCCAGGGTTGTGTGTCATCCTTATGAACAATATTATGTTTGAAATGCCTGATGAATTGTTGCACTGGTCAATTTATTTGATGTTTAGTAATAGCGTTGTAAATGGGTACATATATGGAATTACTAACAAGCAATTTCGTAAAGGATATATAAAGTGCTTCTCGTATTTATTATGTAGACGATTTGTGAATTCCGATAGTATTAATTCATCATCGTCGATTTCCAATGTACAATGAGTTCTGTTGTCTGATATGTTGCTAAACATACGTGAAATGTACTGTATGTTATGTTCTATAGCTGTAATAAACCAATATCCTAGCCCAGCAGTTGTTTTTTTAGAGGTAAACAACTAAATGATGATACTTCAGTACTCCTCCCCTTAAAAATATTGCTTTATTAAAAGAGGAGGAGTACTGAAGTATCATCATTTACAAGTACCTCTTCGTGCATCTCCATTTCAACTAGTAAACAACTATGTTTACAAGGTTTACAAGTATACAGGGTGAATGAAAAGTATAGTTCCATGCTTTTATTTCCGAAACGGTGAGGTGCACAATGTTCCTGTTTGTTTATGGGATAGGAAGTGATATGTGGGGAATCCGAATATCATATCACACGTGACCTATAACGTCATCATCAAGGTTATTCCAATTTTGCGTTTTGAACCGTAGCAGTTAGGACCCTAGTTCCAGTTTGAAAGTTGTAGGGGATCATAAAATTAGTTTAATAAACCATGTTCCAGAATTTCTGTGTTACACTGTGAATTTATTTGCATTTATCCCTACCCTGTACTAGCCTATTAGCAGCTTCCCTGCATGTGGTTTTCACTGCAAGTAGTTTTGTTGAAGGTTATGCAGGGCCTGCCCTTTATATGCCACAGAAAAATGGAATTAAAACCTGTGTATTACCAACATTTTGACTGTTTTATTATCCTCACTTTTCTTGGTGACATTTCACCTTTGTGGATGATTGTGCATGTCTTTGCTGCGCTATGAAGATTACATCATATGTCACGTGTGATATGATATTTGGATGACCCGCATATCATTCTCCCTCCCATACACGAACAGCAACAATGCACCACAACATTTCAGCAGTTGCTGACACCAGCCATGTTTAAAATGTCTTTAATACACAGGTTTTAATTACATTTTTCTGTGGCCTATGAAGGGCAGGTTCCCTGCATGACCTTCACCAAAATTGCATGCGGTGAAAATCACATGCAGGGAAGCTTTAAATGACATCTATTCAACTACAATGAGGACATAATGACTGCAGATGCACCTGCAAGCCTCAAATACGGACAATATATACATGTGTCTTTTAATTCGTCCAAATAAAAAATATTTCTATGTTTCATTTGAACGTCTAACACATCAATTCGCACGTCAATTTCAGCAGCTGTTATAATAGATTTACGACCAATTAAGTGGAGTCAGTTTAAGGGATTCTACTGCTAGGAATCTTCATTTCTAAATATATGATGCCAAGAAAAACACTTCAGTGTTGATTTGCGTCACATTCAAGCGATCCATGCATCATTTGAATACCAATAGCACAAAGTACAATGCATCACATGTTATGTATTGCATTTTCAGATAATATTTTATATGTATTACCGGAAGAATACACCAGTGATTTACAATGAAATTCGTGTTTAGGATGGTTTTCTTGTAGCTTCGTACCGTCAGACATCATCACAATGAGGAAATGATGTATATTTCTCATTGATTATTGATTAATTCAGCATCAGCACAAGACATCGATTTGATTGACATGCCTATAGACAACTTTCATTATATGTATAGCCTGGAAATGGATTAATATTTCTCATGGTCTTGCAGCAATGACTCCATACGCAACGTTCAGCTGTGCAATAACGCTATTCCTCGGAATTGCTGGCGTAGTTGGAAATTTGCTCATCATTGGAGCTATTCTTCTTGAAAAACAGTTGAAAAACATTGGGAATGTTTTCGTTGTAAATTTAGCAATAGTGGACCTTCTGGTGTCTACATTGTCGTTCCCCATCATATCAGGAAACTTTTTTGCTGAAAATCTGTTTCCTTCGAATGGATGCATTGCAGCTGGGGCAATTTCTTCAACATGTTGTTATGCATCAATAGTAAATATTGCTGCCATTGCTTGCGAAAGGTATGAGATTTTCTGGCGGTATCTTTAAATTTATGCTGTTTAAAAAGGTGAACTGTCATAGCATATGGCAGTGTACCCTGAATGTTAATAATCTACATGAAGACAAGCGCAGCGACCATTGCAACAAAATGTCTGAGGAAATTGGTAAAATGAGCTATTATCTCTGGACTTTTAAAGTTTGCTAGCATAGGTTGAATCTCCTAATTTAATTACCCAGTTAAACTTTAAAGGCTAAAAACTTTGTTAATAATTTCCAAAGAGATTTTGTTGCAACATTTGCTTCCTTCTTGGTTTATCTTTGTGTAGAGTTATCTTCAGGGTAACTTACAAAATCGTGTCAGTTCACTTTCAAGTTGCTCTACGATTGGATTCCGATGCATGGTTCTTACTTTAACATAGATATATTAAAGTTTGCCGGACTGATTTACACTCAAGACTGTTCTATAAATGGTCAATGACACTGTATCTGTTTCTGATATGGTTAATTTCCACTGCACTTTTATTTCCAACTTATCTGCGTGGCAAGACAGCATTCATGTATGACACCAGGTTTAAGTTTTGTGCTGCTTTAATTGAGGATATTTCTCTTTGGAATTTGAGTTTGATTTTTGTTGTAGTAACTACATCTGTATTACTGTGTTCCGCATTTTACCTGAGAATCTTTCTAAACGTACGTCGATCGAAAAGACAAGTCGGAATTCGAGATGCTACAGAAAGTCAAATTGGTTCAAAACGCGAGATTTCACTTTTCAAAACTATGTTTACAATTTTTGCATTTTATCTCATTTTAAGTATCCCAGGGTTGGTTTTTATCCTTATGAACAATATTATGTTTGAAGTTCCTGATGAATTTTTGCACTGGGCCGTATATTTCATGTTTTCTAATAGCGTTGTAAACGGGTACATTTATGGAATTACCAATAGGCAGTTTCGCAAAGGATATTATAAGTGCTTTTCGTATTTATTTTGCATACGATTTTTTAATTCCAAAGCTAATAGATCAAAATCCATTGCCACTGTGCAGTGATTTTTGTTACCGGCATTTACGGTAAGATCTGATTATGTGACAGTATCCCCAGGATGGAAATTATATTAGCAGTAATACTCATGTATGTTGGAATAGAAGTTGTAATACTTTTTATTGTAGGCTTTATAATACTATGTCAACTTGTACGTACATATGGTTTATTAATTTTATGTAAGTGCACAAAATTTACAATTTGATGCACATAAAACGACTTCGTTATAGTTGTGTACATGTGTTATCTTGCGAAATAAATAAATGGGTATTTCAATCAAACTACATTTGTTTAACTCATTGAAACTTAGATTAAGTTTAATATGATTGATTTAAAAATAATTGCAGTAAAGCTTTTATTACTTGACCTTTAAAATGTTACAATAGCAAACTATCAGGCTAGTGTAAGGTCAAAGCATGATTTCAAAGGTTCGCTTTTTTTTAAGTTTCTTTGTGTTTGTTGTGAGGGTGTGTGTTTGTTTGTAGGAACTTAGTTTTTGACTTTTTTGAGCTCATTTTTGCCGTACTTCTACACATCCTAGAGAGCTGAAATTTCGTGTGCAGATCAGTCTCGCGGTACATTTTATGTATCAACATTTATGGTTCGGTTATTGGGCCAGATTCGTGAGTATTTCACTCACCAAAATCGAAGTGGTGGTTGGGAGGGTAGCTTTGGGGTTTTTTTTCACTGCACAGCCCACGTTAAATTTGTTGATTTCGTGGTAGTAAAGCTCCAGTGAACGGAGCTTACTTCATTATAAAAATGTTATTTTCTTTTAAAACAGAATCTTTTCAGCTTGACCACTAGATATTCTATTTTCATAATATTCTCATGATTTTTAAAAAACGAATTATAAATAAAACTGAGCACCCAAAAACATATTTTTGACGGCTTGTAGGCATGACTGCCCTTCTAAAAAACATGTCCTGTCCTTCCTCACCCATCAAAAGATTTGGGCTAATCACATGACATGCTGAAAGACAGGAGCCTAGGTCATCCACCCTTGAAAGCCTATGTTTCATCAAGCACAAGGGACATGAAGCTAGTTGGGAAAGGGTAGTAAAGTTGGTTTTGTCTATTCTTAGCTGTGCAGCACCTCCACTCCACCACCAAACCATGCACCTTTCCTAATCCCTTTCTTCTGCTCGATCAAACGGTAGAAAGTTCCAGAACTACGTAAAGAAACGAGCATATAAAAGAACCAACTGATGAAACGTTGTAGGTCCGTTTTAGTACGATATATTAACCGTATCCAATAATATACACCTCTTGCTAAAGTAAGCAACGCGATTTATTTGCGTTGGTTGTGTCCAAACGGCCAGTAAGGTTTGTCCCATCGACCAAGGTGTGCAGTTTGCACCCCTTTCACAATAGCCCACATCCTGTCACTTTAGATATTGGATTTTCAAATAATAGCTTATCTATTAACCGGAAGAATACATCAGTGATTTATTATGTAATATTGTGTATGGTATTGTTGTCTGCATACGTGAATAATGGGGTTTGAAGGATTTCTTTTTGCTGCGTCCCTGTTGGACATCACAATGAGGAAATTGTCCTTTTGATTGCCCATTAATTCCAGCAGTATTGATTCAAGATAACATCAATACGATTGGCATGCCTATTTACAATATGTGTTATATATACCCTGAAACGAAAAGGTTATTTCTCATTGCTTTGCAGCTACAACATGACTCCGTACGCAATATTCAGCTTTTTAGTGTTGCTATTTCTTGGAATTGCTGGAATTGTTGGAAACACGCTTATCATTGGAGCTATCTTTCTTGAGAAACAGCTGAAAAATATTGGGAATGTTTTAGTCGTTAACCTGGCAATTGTTGACATTCTTGTCACTTCTACGTCATTCCCATTCATATGCGGAAATTTTGTTTCTGAAAATAATTTTCCTACGAATGGATGCATCGTAGCTGGGGCAATTTCTACAACATGTTGTTATACATCTATAATAAATATAGCTGCCATTGCTTGTGAAAGGTATGACATTTTGCATAATTTTCTTTAATACGTGCACGGTAAAGTTGTTTTATCTCTGGATTACAATGTAATGTGCCTATACATGCACAGTTCTCAATTTAGATTTTTTTTTTGCATATCTTAGTGAAGTGGCATCCTTGGAGTGGGATGCAGTATATACCGTGGTATCTCCCTATAACGGCACCCCAACGGATCAAAACTTTTGTCCCTTATATGGGTATGCTCTTACATGGTGTGCAATTATAATCATTATGTGTATCAACGGAGGATAAAACCCGTACTTTATAAGGGAATACCCTTATAAGGTGTGCCGTTTAGAGCGATTCCATTGTATTTTATATTATTATTCAAATTTCTAACCCTATGTTAAAATAAATAGAAACCTTTGTAAAGTACCCTGGTCTCCACATAGTGCAGAAAAATTTCATTATATGCAGTCAAAGCTCGATAATTCGACACCTGGATAATTCATCATACTTGTAAGTCAAATCTCCATAGACATTCATGTTTAAAACAACTCTTGTTATGTCGTCACTCCACTTAATCCCGCCAGCGACGACTTATCGAGGTTTGACTGATTTCTACCTTGCGTGATTTCCTTATATAGTCATATAAATTTGACTTTTTTGTTTTATTTAAAAAAACATATATAGATACATCAAAGTTTGCCGTACAAGCTCACACTCAAGGTTGTTCTCTAAATCTGCAATTACGCTGTATCTTTTTCTGATATGGTTAATTTCCAGTGCTCTTTTATTCCCATCTTTTTTGCGTGGCCAGAGATCATTCATGTATGACCCAAGGATGAAATTTTGCTCTGTTTTTATTGAGGAAGTTCCTCTCTGGAACTTGAGCTTGGTTATTGCAGTAGTTTCTTCATCTGTTTTACTGTGCTCTGTATTTTACACGAGAATATTGCTAACAGTCCGTCGATCAAAAAGACAAGTAGGAATCCGTAATGCAAAAGAAAACCAAAGTGGATCAAAACGCGATATTTCACTTTTCAAAACTATGTTTACAATATTTGCATTTTATATGATTTTAAGTGTTCCAGGGTTGTGTGTCATCCTTATGAACAATGTTATGTTTAAAGTGCCAGATGAATTGTTGCACTGGTCGATTTATTTAATGTTTAGTAATAGCGTTGTAAATGGGTACATATATGGAGTTACTAACAAGCAATTTCGTAAAGGATACATGAAGTGCTTCTCGTATTTATTTTGTAGACGATTTGTGAATTCCAATATTAATTCATCCTTGTCGATTTCCAGCGTACAATGAGTTCTGTTATCTGATGTGTTGCTAGACATAGCGTGAAATGTACTGTATGTTATGTTGTATAGCCATAATAAACCAATCTCTTAGCCCAGCAATTGTTTTTTTAGAGTTTGTAGAGTCAGCCCATTCAACAAAGGAGGGTTCTCAATCACTTCTAATTGGTGAACAATAGAGAACTGGGCTAAGCAAGTATAAGGGAGTATATACATAAATATAGCTCCAAAACACTGCATATCATTGTCCTATGTCGAGAACCAGTCCAAGCAAATTCCTGGAAATGCTCAAAGTCCTCATCTGAAAACCCCATTCCTGGAAAACCTGCCAAGGAAACACAAAGTCCAGGCTGCAGGTAGTTCGGGTACTGGAACAAACCAGTTTTGACAGAGCAATGGCTGCGGTCAAAAACTGCTCCAAGAGCGAGCTCTGGAGCCTCAGAGCGCCCTTGGAGCTTGGAGAAGCTCGCT
>JAQFZQ010003448.1:0-10721 GCA_034696005.1 Glomeris marginata | reverse complement strand
TTTCACTGTGAAGTGATGATACAACTGAACATGCCATCCCAAATGAGCATTATTCTATACTTTGTGGACCGACTGTATATCCCTGTAAGGCGACCGCATCAGATATGCAATTGTTGAGTATATCAGATGTTGAAGCCCAATTTTGGTTTAAATTACGTTTCCTAGCTGTATCAGAGATTTCCTGGTTCTAACACAACATATACTTATTCTCCTGTTGGGGCTGCTATAATCATGGCTATAAATCACAAGATATAATATGGGTCTTATAGACTAATGTTGGGAATGCAAGGGGTGGGCATGATTCTGGAGTTTTTACAATTTTTGTACCCTATTTAATAAATTTCTTGAAAATTTAAGGACATAGTCTAAACAGATTACATATAAAGATGTCAAAAATTTCCAAAAATGTAATATTGTGTTGAGAGTGAGAAAGTTTCAATGAGGAACATTAATAAAATGTTGTCCACTGACAACCAGCTTAAATGGGAACAAGGATATAAGTATTTGAAAAAGTTCAATGTTTCATAAGGCAATAAAACGAAACCAACTTTTCTGTCACAATTGCAGGAGCTTTCCATTAACCCGCACTGTCAGCGTTGGTTGAGATGAACGACAATGTTACATTGTCTAAGAAAAAATATGGTCAGTGGTCAGAGTTGAAAGCTATGTCATCATGTGTTACATCTTGTGACTCATCTAAACCTTCATCGGATTAAACAGTATCCCTCCCCACCTTCTATTCTTGATAACTAAGAATTATGCACGACTGGCAGAAAACGTTTGTGCAAATGGGGACACTATAACTCTCCATTAACACAATATTTATGGTTATAACACGTCCATTTATAAATGTCTATAGTGCAAATTTTACAAATTTTCCACTCCATTTCATGATCGAGCTAGTGAAAGAGAGGAAAAATGGGCTAGGCATGTTGCAGTTCAAAACATATCCTTTCACATAATATTCTAAAATCAGTTGTACCTCATCCACTCTTAATTATACCAATTTAACAATTTACTTTTTAAAAAAAGGCTGCCTATCTACAGGCGTTTTTATGCACAACTTCCACACCCTGTATAGCGCAATTACGAATGATTTTTGAAGATCGCCTACAGGAACAAAAATTAATGTTAGGCCAAGCTATGTATACCCTTATACAATTTTTGTACGTAGTTCCGTTACACCCTGTATACTCTATAGCTGTGTGGCTGGTAGCTCCAACGTCTTGATAAAAATGTATCCTCATTCATATTGCACTGAGCAAATTTCGGAGTAAAAAACTATTGGTAGAAATAATAGGGTGACAACTTTCGAACGAGATTGACACCCATTTCAACTTTAGGACCTGGTAGGAATAATGATTTTGCTTAAATGGACGTCATCTTTTGGATAGCCCCATATCGTTTACGAAAATTAAATTGTGAAAAATTTGGGAAATCTGTAATATTTTTTTTTTCCACAGTCATCTCAAAATCGCCTGTTATTCTGCCCCACCCTGTACTTTTTCCCACCAACTTGTATGTCAACTGTGGCATTAGCGTATACAGGGTGTTTCGCAGCTCGGAGCAAAAAATTTAAGGGGTACGTTGGAGGGGATGGGCTAACAATCACATTGTCTTCGTTATGTACCGCCAAGATGATTACTATAAGGGAGCTATGGGCTTCCGAAGTTAGGCCAAAAATCCCTGAAAGTAGGCAGCCACACAGACACACAGAACCTGCAGGGAAGCACGATTACAGTGACTGCTAGGTACATGTAGATGCAAGGTGCTGCTACATGTCGCCCGAAATCGCGCTTCCCTGCAGGTATGAATCGGAAGTGACGTCAAAATTGCAGTTGCAAACGCAGACTTTACAGCACACTTTACAGCCGAATTAGTTTATAACGTCAACTTGGCTGTCAAATATGTTTGCTAATGCTAGTATTCTTACAAGCAGTGCATGTAAAGTTTCACATATGAAGTGGTCTGCTGCTTTCTATTCACCATCTTTACATACTTTTAATCCTATATGTGCTCTCCTTATTCTACTGTAAAGCGTTTCCCGACTCAATTTAGCTCATCACTGCCTTAAGTGGTTTTGCTTCAGCATACTCAGTTAATTGATATTTTGCGACCTGATTACGGCTTAGGGAATACAGCCTTCATGATGGACACGTCCGGATCGTTACAAAGACAAGGGCCTCCTTGCCTAACCCCTACCCACCATGCAACGCCCCCTTCTTCATCTTGCAACTGCGCAGCGTCAAAGGCGAACATGGTATACCCGTATCTGCCATCAGGGGGCTTCACTTCCGGCGAAGGTGGAAGCACCCGCTGAACATGGCTTTGCTTTCAATATTTACGTAGGGCCAAAGGGTATTTCTGTGTAGGCCCAATGAAGGGTCACGGAAAGTATCCAAATCCAATACAGTTCGCTCCGTATACGAGAGCTCGCTCGCGTTCCAAGTTCTGTCGCTGAGAACTCAAACGTGGAAATTTCCACTACTAAATAATTCTATTTTCGAGATGGTATTATTGCAAAAAGGACGTTTTTTAATAACAATTCATAAAGACAATAAAAGGACTATAACATGTTTATATGCAACAGTAAGTATTGTGATGGGCCATAATGCAACTTTAGATTACGTAGGCCAGAAAATGTTTATTGCATTTTTAAAATTGTGGTCACAAAGACCCCCAGAGTAAGCAGCATAATAAAATTTTAGTTGAGGACACTGTAAATATATCTTACAGTTTATTCTCCCTACAAAGTTAAAAAGACGTCGACAACAACGATTTGCTCTTGCTCAAATCCTTCCTCAAATTGTACAGATTTTTTGCAATGCTGGGTCACATGATCACGATGAGTGGATTTGGAATGAGGTTGGTGGTATAGCTTCTGATATACAGAGGCCGTTGGGCAAATTTAGCAAAACATGAATCGGCTTTTAGGAAAGATGCCAGCAACGGCCCCTTGAGGGCACGCTGTGATTGGACATTTCCCTGTCACGTGATTTATGCACAGCAGCGCCATGATGTATTGAACTCTTCCGTTGACAAGCAACACTTCATTGCTTTGCACCGTGAGCGAGAATCGGAAAACGACAAAAATTGGTCCAGGTTTTCAAGTTTTACCAACGTTGTCGAATATAGGTTCACATTTTTTATGAACAGATCTCGCAATGATATTTGCAAATCTTGCATTCAACAAATATATTGGTAGGATACAACGTTTAGTGCTCGTTAGAACAAAATTGTTATTTTTTTCCCAATGCTCTAAATATTCAGTAATATCTAATACATAATCCTCTATGTGAAGAATTGTCGTATTACTAACTAGATCATTCGTTAAATTATCACAACCACAACATTTGAGTCATGGTTATGTACGTATATACTATTCAAACACCTGAATCACTGCACCATATTCTTCTCTCCAGAGAGTAAAGCTCGTTGTAAGTTAGACCCCAGCATGCTACTGATTATTTTTGTTGGCCTGTTGTGCCCTCTCCAGAGCTTGTATACTATAATGAGCCCATACCTGTTGTCCTGTTGTGAAAGCAATTGGTATGGATTTGCATAATTTGAGTGGGATGTAGGTTGAATAAGGCAAGTTAATGGCAATAAACGCCCATATAGTATGTACAGTTGTGGTTTTCAAGTTATTTAGGTAGTTTCAATTTCAATTAAAATATACACATAGCCTACATAAAGCTGGCATATTCTTAGAAATTCATTATAATTTAGGCTTTACAGCCCTCGAAGCTAAGTTATAAAATTAGTAGCAATTCATTACTGTTTGTGCATTTATGCACATTTTATCTTGGATTTTGGGAAATCACATTTACATATTAGTTGTGGACTCTGTGAAAGGCGGAAAGATTATACTGAACTTACTGTTCAATAAGGTTTTTTGGATATGAATGTTATATAATTTTATTAAATTTAGTTTCTCTTATTATGCAGCATGTTCGGAATGATCAATTCTTCACTTTCCACTTGCATTTTCAAATAACGATTCCAACAATATTCGCAAGAAATATCTTACCTACTATATTTGGATCAATTAAACAATATGGTAATAAATTATCCATCTATAAGTTTATTTTATCACATTACTTTGCAGCAGTACAGATTTGGTATTCGTTGAATAGAGAAATTATGGGAATATTTTGAACAACAATTTCAATAGTAGGCTACTATAAACGAAGTTCATGAATAGTGGCGCAGGACTGGTGCAAAGATGGGACCCAATATGGCGTCCTGCATACGCTGATGCGCTCAAAGGGCCCCGGCTTTCAATGCAGGCGGTCCACAGAAAGAAAACGGCTTAAAGTTGAAACGCGATCTCACCTTTCACCAACTGTCGTTAAGCCGATTAAAGGTCCGGGAAGAAACGTAAACACGCGCCGATAAAGTATCGATTCAGTGAGGCCCCCAGCGATAAATGGGTCCACCCTTTGCCACACCCCCTTTCCTCCCTCTCCTATTTCCCCCTCAAGACTAATCTCAAACACCCTCGAGGCTCATTTGAGGTTCCATAGCGGGCTTCATTTGGGTAAACAAGGGCGGTGACAGAGCCATAACCATAACCATTGCACGCTTATCGATACACAATCAGTGACGTCACACTCACCTGAGGTTGCGCAATCCCCGGATGGTGGGCATCTCCAGCTGCTCACGTGATCTTGGGATTTTACTGCCAAGAAAAAAACAAACAAGTGGACATTAGTTTTCACGGAGTTTTCACATTAGTTTTCACATTGGCTTTCACACTCCCGACTCGCAAAGCGCGCCGTATGACGTCACTAGCCGTCAACGTGATAGATTACCGAAGCCCTTATCTACTTCCGGTCCTTTGGGTACTCTTTTGGGACAGAGTACCCTAGTTGTACCAGAATATAGGAAGCGGAAAAGGGCGGGGATTAAAGGGCGTTTTGTCGTCACTCAACAAAAAAGTGTTCCCCCTCTTATAAAGTTAAAAGAGGGTCCATTTGCATAATCGGCGCGTTGCTATGGCAACTACGTCTGTACCACGCAACGGGCATGCATTAAAATCAACTTTAAGCCTTGACTAATGAGCCGTTTTGTAGCGTATCATCGGCGCATTGTTGATGCAGCGCAGAAAAAAAAAGTAAAGCAGAAAAACGGTATTGAAATCGATAATAATATACCGGTACAGGCCTCTATTTCTCAAATCTCAACAACCAACCTATCGGCAACAAAGTGAAACAAAAGCCAAGCAGTGTCAGCGCTAAAAGCCCCTGGAGGACTTAAAACTGAGAATTTGCTCCGAGTGCATGGTTTGACCTGTGGCCCCGCCCCTTTTAAGGGTCCTTCAAGGGGGAGGGAGAGGAGGTTATACAGCTACGAACCTAAATTGTTGTCGTCATGCCTCGCTTCCACCTCATCATTCAGTGTCTGCTTTTTGAAACTTTTTTGAGTCATCCTTTTGGCAGCGACGATGCTTTTAAGTCGCCAACAATGACTGATGGGGTAGCCAGTGACGTCACGCAACTCCTCCCACGCAATGAAACGAGCTTCCATTGGATGCATCGGGGCGCCCCCGCCCCCCCCCCCCCCCTCACCCCCGCCGCCGCCCACGCCCACTTTACTACTACTAATCGAGATTAAAATCGATCGATTGATTGCTTTTCGGCCGATCGATCGATGACTTTATTTGCGTACGACGCCTATCGATATATACTCAATTCATCGTACTTTTCTTGTTTGTCTTCGGCTGTTTGCATGCGGCCAAATATATTTTCTGATTGTGTTTACCTATAATAGAGAAGGGAATGGCGTATAGCAGGCAGCCATATTTAATCACACGTATATTCCGGCTTGAAAAGTCATTTCCGGTGAAAGACGAGAAAAGAAACCCTGCTCACTGGCATCTATTTTCATCGTTTGTCACCGCACATGTCCTGTCCAACTCCCCTTCCATTCGGCTTTATGACAGACATTCATTAGCTTACTACAATTAGGTAAATATAAATTTATCGGCAAGATCGATTGAACTCTATTTCGAAATCTGCAGAAAATGCCATTGTTCTCGCGTGTGACGTCATCAAATTTAATTTACATGACATGCTTGAAAGCTTCGTGCCCTCAATACTCACCATAATGCGACAGAAATAAATATTAAGTATGTTATAACGTGTATTTCGTCGAAAATATATGCAAAACTATTAATAAGTTGGGCCCATTACATCATTACTACATATGAATATGGCAATTACGCCACAATTTTATTTTGAAATACACACTTTTATATTTTTTTATTTATTTGATGACTACATCAGATTTTAGAGTTTTGCAGAATTCAGCATTTCAACATGGAGATTAGCGAAAAATATTGCAAATATTGAGCAACATGTTTTTCATGAAAATACGTACCAAGCTTTTCATATAAGTTTCCATTCATAACAATCGATAAAATCGGTTTACCCAAAAAAGGATAGCCAAAAATAATCGCATACACAAATTCAAACTAGGATTGCTTAATGCCTTCCATGAATAACAGAGTAACCAATCTCCGAAAGCTTTTACATTTCATAACTAATTTCATGGACATTAGCCACATGCCTAACAGTTTCCGCATAAAACGTATCTATATAGGTATAATATCAGGTTCAATGAAAATATAATTACATGATATTAAACAAACTACATTGTACACAATGCAACTTACTGTATAATAATATATTACCAGCTTCGTAAGCAATGTTGCATGCATGTAAAGTCTGAATTGGCAAAAAGCTCCCCACTAAAGTTTGCATCCCTGCAATACACAAAAACTATGCACTGAAGCTGTTCCTGTGCCCTATTTGCTATTGTAACTTATTGTACAATTATGTGTCCTGAAATTTAAAAGTATTAAATAACGATGGTATTTTTCTTCTAATAATCCGGGATTTTCCCCTCTCAGATTAGAAAAATTAAAGTCTGCCCATAGCAGGATATGCTCTTCACTTTTATCTTCAGCGAAAGCCTAGAAAATACTTGTTTGTTAATCGCAACAAGCTAATCTTCTATAATGACTGAATTAATTTTTCAGAAGCTGCTAGCATCTATACTACGCGTAATTACGAAAAGAACAGCAAAGTAAACCAACTCAGTGCACTGCATGCTGTGAAAAGCTGAATAGGCGTTTTGCACAGTGTGGGAGGATTCGGAGCGAAACGGAATCCCCCTACACACATAGTTTGTAATATTTTAAGTGCGTGTTGTTTGCTTTCTCGGGTCATGGGAACGGCACAATCAACTTTGTCCATATATAAGGAAAATTGGTAATGTTAGGGGGGATATGGGAGAGCAAGTGGAGGAGGAGGAGGAGGTGGTGGTGGAGGAGGAGGAGGAGGAATGAAGAGAAGAGAGTTGGCAGCGTATTTGCTCGCAAACAACGCTCAGGCCCCAGCCAAGTGGTCTTTTTCGCGCCGATGGTTATTGTTGCCGCATGCAGTACACAGTAGGATGTTGGGGGTGGAGTGGTGAATTGCGAGTTGGAGGAAGCTAGTAGTAGGGACAGGGGCCATTGCGCATGCGTAGTCACTGGTGCCATGGAGTCGCGCAAGTGCCGACAGCGTGGCGCCAAAGACGCCGCAACTTCCGCAGGGGCCCTTCCTTCCGCAAAATACAAAAAATCTCATCGATTAGGTCGTCTTACCCCGTCACGGAATTTCATGAGTTGTATTGGGATTCTGCGTATTACAGTTTTCCATAGTACTGCATGCAGTCGCAATGGGTATGGATACAATAATTACTCACACGGTTCATGGCAGGCAACAGTTCCAAACCCACCAACATATCCTTGATTTATCAGTAGATTGCGCAATCTGTAGTAATACACCCATATAGTAGCCCCTACACGTCTCCCGGAAAGTTCCCATTGTCATTGTGGAGAATATGACTAATTAAAATGGAAGCTCCTATGGTTGTTTAGTGATATCTGTAATTAATTATGAAATGTTAGTTATTATTGTCTACTGGAGCGTACAATTTAGAGGATGTTCTATTCATGTCATTGTGCCTTTGTTGCTGCCATTAATGAAATTTATTAGCATGGGAATTTGCTCTATTTTTAATTGAAACCTGGAGTTATATTATTAAAAACACGATTGTAAAAAAGATAGTTTCCAGCATGATTTTAGAAAATGGTTCTATATTTTAACTAAATTATATTCTGGGCGCATTATACTACAGCATTCTTAATCAGCAAAAGAATCATTCCGAGTGAGAAAAATACAACTTTTTCTATACTTTATTCATATCGCATGTTAGTTGCTCACTTGCAATGATTCTGTTTACACTATTCACTTCTCGCCAAATAAATCACTCATGCAAAGTGTATACCGTCTCTCTGCTTCCTTATAGATTACGATTTGCTAGCACTCAAATGAAATTTACACACAAGGAACAATTCATATGTTGTAACTTTGTGTGGTATACTGTAACTGCACAGGCTAACTAACATGTTAACTACCTGAATAATATTCGAGTAATGAGTTAGCGAAGTGCTGCCTACAACAGCATGAACAAAGAAAAAAATGCAACATAAAATGATCGGTGCACTTTGGCCTGAGACATGCAAACTCTTCTCCTGTCTCGCATAATCTGTACTCCAACATCCCCACTCGAGAGTCAGACTACGAGACCCATTCCTTGAATTAGAGTCTGTAATCTTGGCTTGGGCAGGGGTTTTGTAAGGCCATCATATTTTCAGTTTCACAGTATTGTAGCTCAAGCGTATTGCGGTCGACCAGGTCCCTGATGTGATGATGTTGGACATCTATGTGTTTTGTTCTTGTTCTTGGTGACTAGCTTCTTCCAAAGTCGTTGAGAATTTTGTGCAGCCTTAGCACCACCTTGCTTGCCAGGGATACGTATTCAGCATCCGTTGATGATTGGGCCACTGTTTTCGGTTTGACCATGAGATGGTGCTACATCCAAATTTCATCAGGTAGCTCCTTGTCGATTTTCTATTTTCATTGCCTCTGCCCTAATCTGCATCATCATATCCTACCAATTGTAGCTCCTTTTCCTGACAGTTTAGCTTCATATCTTTGGTTCCATGGGAGTATCTCATCACTCCCTTGAGTGCATCCCAGTCCTTTAGGGCTGGCCTTTCCACATGTCTACAAAGGATATTGAATGCTACCATGATATCTGGCCACGTTGCAATTTACGTACAGCAATGCCCCCACTCCACTCCTGAACTGGTCATTGTTGGGTAGAGGGGTAAACTAGATTCTGACTTTTGGATACTCTATATCCATTCATGTTGAAACAGGCTTGGCATCCGACATCTTGAACTTGCTGAGCATCTCCATTATCTTCGCAGTCTGGTCCAAAAGACACCATCTTGTTTCTGGATATGTATGCCAGAGTAGTAGGTCACTTCTCCCAGGCATTTCATTTTGAATTGCTTGTTGAGTTGTGCGATGAGCTTGTGAATTCAACTTAAATCTTTGTCTGTGGTTATCATGTCATCTAAGTGGATGAGCAGTTAAGTCCACTGGCAGTTTTCACCTCTCGAATACATAGATCTGCCTGGCTTCACTTGAATCCAATCTTGTCAGCTTCTTCTGGTGGTTTTGGGTCTTCTCTTTTAGGTTCAGGCACATCAACTTCATTCTCTTTTATCACCACTGTTCTGGTTACCGTGACCCTGTCAGTCTCAGGATTTAGGAATCTATTTCCTTTTGAGGTCTCGCTGTACCCCAAAATCATTAACTCTTTTGCTGTCATCCCACTTGGTTCTCTTTTCCTTTGGGATATAGGAGTAAGCTTTGCTGGTGGTTTCCAGCATGAATTTAGAAAATCGTTTTATATTTTAACTATTATATTCTCGGCACATTATACAGCATTCTTAATCCGCAAAAGAATCATTCCGAGTGAGAAAAATGCAAATTTGTCTACCTTATTCATATTGCATGTTACATGATCACTTGCAATGATTCTGTTTACTCCATTCACTTGTTGCCAAATAAATCACTCATGCAAAGTGTATACCGCCTTTCTGTTTTCTTAGTTTATGATTTGCTAGCACTCGAATGACAAGTAAATTTACACACAAGGAACAATTTAATATGTTGTCAGACGTTCTAACAGTCATAGGTTCTAACCACAAGTTCTAAAATGCATAAGTTCGAGTAAGTATTATTTCAAAAGACCACAGTTCCTAAAATGCACAAGTTCGAATTGTGTTTATTCAAAATACCTAATAAGCATGCGCTCATATCAGTTACCTACTGTATTTGTCACTTAGAACTTATGACTATTAGAACAAAAGACAATTATAATTTCTGACTGTTAGAACTTGTTTCAAAAATCGATATTATAACCGTTAGAATTGGTGGATTTATGAATTTACGCTTTGTAGAAACAATACACTTTAGAAACTATGCCCACATGAGAAACATTATCGAAATTGTGAACTTTCGAAGCTATACCTTTGTAAAACTATAACTTATTTCAATTTGAAGTTACGCCTAGCAGAACTTAGCAATTTATAGATGTTGCGCAAATTCGAACCTGTGCACATTTGTTGCAAGCTGGGGTGTAAATTCGAACTTATGCTGGATTGAACTTATGCATATTCGAAACTATGCTGCTTCCCTGCTATGGCACATTCATTCTCAATTCTATGCATGTAGGTAGCCTATTCACAAGTTTCTCGGCAAGGTTCCCGGAGAAATCCGTGTGGTGGCGCTGCTATCAATGCGTCCCTCGTGAGG
>JAQFZQ010003447.1:0-10724 GCA_034696005.1 Glomeris marginata | reverse complement strand
TTTATTGGCATCAATTCTATAGAATTACACACTTTCCAGGGTATGTTACAAAACCTTGTCAGTTCACCTTTAAAATGTATAGTTTTTAGTATGTTACAATCAAAATTATATATTAGATTTTGCAAAAATGTTTAAGGTTCTTTAACATTGTAGAGTTATAACTTCAAAAAACACTATATGTATGGGTATGTGGTATAATTTTGCATGGATATATGTATTATTTACAGTTTGTGCACGTCTTCGTAGGCACACGTATCATCTATTAGCATAATTAGTTTGGCAATCAGACCATCTCAAGTAGTCTGTTATGTGAAATGTCTGCATTATATTATCATGCTGTTTAAATTATTCACCGAAACTTGGTCATTTCTGGAAAAGCTAAACCAGCGGCAATAAAACTCACATGGCCACCGGTTTTCATAAAGTCGAGTCATTTTTCTCCTGAATAATAATAATAATGCTGTTTGCTTGCATCGCAGCTTTATGTATTGCATTTATTCTTTGGGGAATTTTAAGTTTAAGTGCGGCAGACATGTATATATTGCATATATTGCATGCTTTTAAATCTCTGTGCAATATATGTGACTGAAATACTCATTTTGCCAGTTTTGTTTTTAAAGTTTAAATGGAAAAATGTGGAATGCAAAATACTGAGTACTAGGCAAATAAGTTGTTAAGAATTGTGACTGATGGGACGCATTAACAATTCTTTCAGTACATATATTGTATATTTTCAAGAAAACACTCAAGTCATTTAAGTTAGAAATTGCAGGAAGAGTACAATTAAAGGTGAACTGACAAGGTTTTACAACATACCCTGAAAAAATAGCATTTGATTACCGCTAGTTTATAGGAACATTGGCTGAAAATTCACTTTTTACCAAAACGGGACACTATGACACCTTCCTTCCATGTTGCCCTCTTTAACTGCTCGTAACCTTTTGTAACAATTTTTTAAAAAAGTTTTGTTTGCGCCAATCGTTTTATTGGCATCAATTCTATAGAATTACACACTTTCCAGGGTATGTTACAAAACCTTGTCAGTTCACCTTTAAGGTTTATAAAAATATTTTTATGCAGAGAGAAAAGCAGATTATTTGTGGGATGAACATAATAAGTTTTAAAAGTACCTAAATGTATAGAAATAAAATCGGAGTAAATTGCATCTTCGAATCAAAAACTTTCGCGGAGGAACATGCCGCATGGATATCGCCTCAAAAGGGTCATATTTTCCAGTCTTCAGTGCTTACAGAGTCCTTATAAAGTTCTTACTTTTTAGAAGTCTAAACGAACCCTTGTGTACATGTGTGTTTTGTGCCTGATATGTACAGCAGGCTTACATAAACATGTGATTACGCCAGCTTTTCTCGGCACGTATAACGAAGAAGTGGTTTTATGTAATCTGCAAGATGATTTTATTCGTTGGATCTTGTTGAATATATTGTTTTTGCTGGGCGACTTTGCGTTAATTGAAGCGCTCGCTTTAATTAGTCAGATGGCCGCCATTACGCCATGAAACACTTGGCTTCAACACCATTATACGCCATTGAAATATTCGCCTCTTCACAAATTTAGTGACTGCTTGCATGGCTGGTGTTGCTTTTCTCTCCGTCACCAAACTGCATCCTACTTAATTTGACTCTAAATCAAAAGCAGCAACTTGTTCCGGGCGAGATTCAAACGCGGCGGCCAAAATGGCCGACGTGGTCGTATGGCACGTATATGAATTTAAATTTGAAATAAGTGCTTTTATAGGGCTACACACTGTTAACAATGCCTATTACCTTCAGATATCTTCTTATTTGTTGTTATGTATATCCTGATACGTGAGGACTTCCCGGCTATCGATCACGCTTTTATATTCAAGATGGCCGACTTCTAACATACTGTGCTGTATTTTAATAAATATACTGGTGATGTTAATTTGGAGTGCACTAGATTAGTATTAAAAGGTTTTCAGAATTGTTGCTGATAATATAAAACTAAAGCAAATGAAGTATTATTCGTATTATTCGCGTATCGACATCGATGTCGCGGCATACGTTTCAAATGTGGATCTACATTTAGAGTCAGTTATTGATCCCCAATGCTGATTTTGATATCATTTAAGAGTATACTAATATTACATATTAAAAAAGGTCTAATATACCTATTAATAACAGAAATCATAACAGAAATCATAACAGAAATCTGTCAATCGCAGATAGAATTTACGTATTACCATCTAATGCATGGAATTATTGTTCCTTGTCAAATCCTCTCAATATTGTAGACGGTATTTGATGCCATGGTCTTACCTGTTTAGTAGAGACCCTGAATTACTTTTATTGAATATCTTCTTTTGCTAAATAATGCAAATAATCTTGTTTTATCCTATGGATGTATCTAATGAAACAATATGTATGGAAAATGACAAATTAGAAATATTTTCCACGAAGGCTTGATTTCTGTTAAGTGGTGTTGATCTTGATATGGAAATGGTTTGATGGATGAGTAACATGTATGTATTTTTCATGTGTTATAGGTGAAACGCCTGCCGCAATGCAGCATGGGAAACACTCTTCCGGCACGTTACTCCGGTGCCAAACATTGGCCGTGGTGCTTCAGATCTCCATCGGCATATGGATAACCATGATAAAAAGTGTCATATAGTATAACCTTCGTCCAAAAAAAACTTGAAAAACACCTGCACTCAGAGGATTGAACTCTCTCCATTTGCTTGAGAGTGAAATCGCAACACACTCACACACACATACACACACATAAAAACCCTGAAAGAAAAAGACTTCTAGTGGAAAGATCCGCCTAACAATGTCCCTTGACAACCTGGATGTGTTCAAGAGCACTGTGGCTGGCCACAAGTTGATAAGGATACCTCCAATGGTTGGGAAAAAGACATGGTAAGTAAGCATAGAAGCAAGTAAAAACCTGGAACCAATTGTTAACTACATGAATTGTGAAAGTCAATGGTGGCAAAAAAGGAAGAAAAACTCCGGTGAGATTTATCAGGAAGCAATAAGGATGGTTTAAAGGAGTTGTTGGATAGGGAATAGGAAGAATTCACTTGACATGGAACAATGTGTGTGAGCATGGATATGTACAGTGGCTGTATGGAAATTCTTCAGACAGGATGTGGTGGTGTTGGTGTGCCATATGTGGGGATTACTATATACATACCTAAATGAAAAGTGCGTTGTGGTTAATGGATGGATGACTTCATGCCAAGTGTTTGGTTGAACATCAAGTGCCCTGGGAACAGTTGTGAAGAAGACATGCACCACGTGGTATATACAGTATAACATCACTCGTTTAAAAATTGTGTCATCGGCTTATTTTTTCCCCTTTAATTGAAAATGGCGTTCAAGGTGCAAAAATATTTTATGGAAATTGGGATAACTTTTACATCATCGTGTATAATCACACACACCACTTGACCTTCATCTAGTCTTGTCCTTCAATGGCTTGCAGACCTCCATCAGTGATGTTATATCAACTTTGTAGCTATTCAGTTGGTTGTTTTCATACACCCTTGTTCCCAACCCTGCATCTCTTTTATTACTACATGATCATCAGGAAGACATGTTCGTGCAAGTATTTCCCAAAAATTATCTGAAACAATAATTTATAGTCTATTCACAGCTATCTTTATAGTTGAATGTTAACGCATTTCTTTGAAGGAACCAATGAACAAATAGCAGTGGCTACGCCCACCTATTGGCATTTTAAAATTCTTATTTTTAAATATGTAAAGTTGTTCGTTAAAATATTCATTTACTACTGTCCTTTCAAAGAAAGATTGAGCTAGGACGATGCCTATTTGATGTTTTGAAGGGGTGCACGGCTGCAGGTGCGCAGGCTATGACATGCAATGACGACTGCCTAAAACTGCAACCTGCACCCCTTCAAAATATTAAATAGGCACCGTCCTAGCTCAATCTTTCTTTGAAAGGACAGTAAGAATTTTGAAATTGCTGTGTTTTGAAGATAAAATTCGTACAATTGCAAAGGGATCAAATCACACTGAACTGTATGGAAGTCATTGTAATTATCAACCTGGAAAGAAAAACTCCAGATAGATTACAGTAAATTATATTCCGAAAATGTCTTGAAAGTAGTATTTTGATAAATAACTGTGATACTAGTTGGAAATGACTGCACAACTTAAAAATTACAGAAAATCATTCCACATATAGTTATTATTATAGAAATGTATAATTTATCCTAAAATCTCTCTTGTTAATATATGTATTATATTTGTTATATATAATATTTCTTTATTTATTATAATAATATTGTACTTACATACTTTCTTTATTGAAAATGATATTTAGAAGAAAAGAAAAATATTTTGCAAAGTTAAAGTTCATAAATAATATTTTCCCACAAAATGATATGAAATAATAGTAAACTTTGTATACTTGGTCAATGCCATTGGCTTCCATCTAATACATTCTGTAGCTGCTGTTTCATAACAAATTACCGGCAGGATTTGCCTTCGGCTTGCTGATAATTCATGCAGAGTAATAAATTATTCCTAATTTCTTTACTTTTCGTTCACGTTTAATAATCTAATCCTGTAATTTTTCTTCTGGAAAGAATAGCTAAAGAGGCCATGCTGCAAGTTCAGACTTTTTGTTATAGCAACTGAATATGAATAAGGGGATAAACGTAAATTATGTGTCACATGTTCTGAATTAAATTGACAAAATATTATGTTTGAAATTAATATTTGGGCAGATTTACAGTAGTAATAATAAGCAGATGGTTCCCCCATTTATTTGGTTTCAAACACTTCACTTTTGGATTGTTCGCCATTTTGTTTTGTGGGTAGGGCCAAACTGACAGTTTTAAACCGGTTGCTAATAAGTATTGTGAAACAAATGATTATTCTGTCATGTGAATGTTTTGTTCTAGACTAGAATACTGTTAAAACAGAAGAAAACAAAACTTAATTTTTATTTTATTTTTATTTTTCTTTGCCTAGGTCAGTTTTTCCATGGCTTTGTTTTCCTGCATGCAATTTGTTCTACTGCATGAAATTTGTTCTACTGCATGAAGTCCTGCATGTGGATATCAAATGAGTCATCTTCAAATCCACATCAAAAATATTCAGAATAAGGTAGGATATTATTTTTATTCATAATATGAAGTTTTGTTCAGTGTCTTTTATTCAACAAACTGTTGTAGGTATATGGAAAAATATGTGGAGTTATTTTTTCTTTGTTGTGCAGTCTGCAAATTGAATGAATGTACTTTGCAGAAATTATAAGGATAATTACCACTTGAGCATAAATTAATACTTTCAATCAATACTTTCAATCACTGTAGTTTTTCTAAAGATGTTTGCAATGTAATACAATAAGATTTCAGTAATATATAGTTGGGTACTATACACATCTCCAGTTTTCCAATGACATGCATATGATCCCAGCAAATACTGTCCATGACAGTAGAGTTGAAGTCTGGTGAAAACAACCGATTCAGGTTTTTTGTTAGTGGACATTTTATTTAAAGTATGTTCCAGAAGCTTTTGAACAAAGACTGGTATAGATTAACTGTCAAAGTATTGCATATGTGTTCTGGATGTGACATTGCTGGAAATGTCAGCGAACTGTTTGTTTTTCACTACTATAAACCTAGATGTGCCAACAACATGTGCTGTTGATTCATTCCCGTGTAGAAACAACAGCACGTGTCATCAGCGCCATCTTGGATCTTCTGCAATTAATACTTATGTGCACATTACAGATGCATATTAGATATACTTTAATGTATTGTGATCTTGATACAGACCCAGCCTTAAGATCAGTTAGGTAGTTTGAATTCAGCTAGAATATGCCTTGGATCCGTAGGGTCTGTTTAGATCACCGTTTGTACAGATCTATCAGACCTGTAATACTAATGCAGAAGAACAATGTTATAATAGATCTGCTGAAAAGGTGATCTGAACAAACCCCAAGTCTTAAGATCTGATAATATCCAACTCTTCTACCGGGAACTAAGGCACCCGCGCGTACGCACAAATGCGTGAACAATATGAAGAAAATGGATTAACTGTGGATTAAATCTTATATCAAATTTGTTCTAAATGTTGGGAAATACTTGCATTGACAACATAAAATGAAAGGTCTTTCTGATAGGACAACTACAAGGAATCGGGTATCTAGCGAAGGCATTTTCTTTGCCGCGAAACCCTGTCATGTAACATGATTGAAACCTTGCTCCCTTTGCTATATATACCTATCATCTAAACTCGTTTTCCCATGAAAACTGCTGTCGTCCGAGATCATTATGCAACATTGTGTGCTGTGCATGTAGCTGTAGTCCCCCCGGTGAACATCCCTAGTGCCCTTGTAGACCTTTTCGCCGCTGTCCCACTCCGTCAAATACAAGGTAGTGAAGTTGCAATGAAAAAGTGTTGTGAAAGGCAAATAAAGGGCGAGCTTGAACGTGTATTCTCACTGATTTCCGGTTCCTGTTGTGACATTTTAAGGTGTCCTTTGTGCGAATCGAGAAAATCGACAGAGTTGCTTTAAACGAATTTTGCTCCATTGTGTCACAATTAACTCCAATCAAATGTAAGTGGGTGCTGAAGAAAAAGATTTCTGTAGATGTTTGTTCTAATATCTCTGTTTGCTGTCAGAAATTAAATTTATTAAAGAGATTTTAAAAGATAATTTTGGTATAACAAATTCATCACCTTCTAGAAGGTTTTAAAAGGTTTAATGCATTCATTTTTTTGCCATATGCAGTACAATGAAATCTACTTTGGTAAATAAATACTAATCTCTTTTATTGACAGTTTCATGAAATTAATATCGAGTTTGGTAAGCTTTCGTGCTTGCCAATATAAAAGCAATATTTTTAATGACAGGTTTTGTGTTCACAAGGGCTTGTTGTGCTGCACTAAGCCCTTTCAAATCAAGCAATAACTGCAGATAATTAATGTTTTTTTAATCTTCATATATAACTTTCAAAATCGATATTTCTTTGTCTGCAATCTCGGCAACATTCATCTGTTATCTTCCGTATAGCTTAACTATTAATAAATATTAATTTACTGAACATTTATTGTACTCGGCAGGTTATCGATTTTTGGGTAGTGCTTTTTGATAATTTTAATACCCGAGATATTTGCAGCATTTTTCTACACAATATGTCACATTTAATTACATCATTGTATAACCAATACATGAGCATGAATTTGTCTACAAATTAGCCATTAATTTGAAAAGTAATATGCATATTTGTGGAAGCAGAAGTTATTATATTACAAGTAAATATGTTTTAAAACTTGAAGAAAATTCAAGAAATGTAACATCTGTTTAATCATTGAATATGAGGATTTTATAACTGCTACATTACTTTATTAGTGGGATAGAAATTGAGACATTGCCTTGAAAACAGGTGCAACTAATGGTTGATATATGGATATGTGTCTATAATCCAAGTTGATACAAATTTCCCAGGTTTAACTAACACATATCTGAATTAGTACTGTATTTTAAAATGACATATAGTACCATTTATTAAAAGATTATGCAAAATTTTAAATGAAATACGAATCTTATATGTTTTGGTTTGATCCTGATGGGAATTCAAGAGAGTCAAACAATAACATTTATATTAAGAAATATTATATATTTTTATAATGAAGTTATCAAATCACCGAGGGATATTAAAACAGATAATTATGAATGCAAATGAGTACATTATTACATTATTCCCGTTTAAAATGAACACATAAACCAAAATTCTGCACCTTAACGCGTGAAGTTTGCCTAACGTACATCCCTCTTCCATGAAATTTTATACTATTCTTGTTGCTACTGACTTTTCTCACTTGATTATGAATCCTAGTGCTAATTAAAACAACTTTACTGAATCTGAATGCTGTTCACAGTTTGATCCATGCAGTGAAGCCATATAGTTAACCGGTGATGCGTGTAGCGCATAGGCACTGTTTTCAATTTGGTTTCTCCTAAAGGGGAATTTATTTATGTAAGCTAGTAAATTGATCGTACTAATTCGCAATTTTGGAGTAGGAATAGTGTGAAAACTTATTGATATGTCAGCTTTAAAAGGGAAGTCAAGAAATGAGCTGATCTGCGCACGTCACGCGGATCGATACGCCGATGCTCGTTTAACCCTTACACAGATGAAGGCATGCAGAATACATTTTCAACTGTTGGCAAAGAAAATTGAAACGAGAAATTGAAGCTGGGATTTATTCCTACTCTGCCAATATAGTAGTATCAGGCTGATTTGGGGAATTTTAATCCGGAGGAGCTGCGCACGCGATGCAGTGGCGCAAAAGCCCTGCGTGACAAAAATCGCTTCTATTGGCTATATGGTTATCTTTTTTCCCTCCGATTTCTGTATAAAATCGGAGTACGTATTAACCTACTTGAAAATGCAGTATGAAATGAAGGAGATGGTTTTTAGGAAAACTATAAAAACATATGAATGTGCAGGCCACGCGCTACCAGCTCATAAAACGGGGAATATGAAAATGAAAATGCTTCACATTGCATCAAATTTCTAACTTGGCACGTGTTCTGCATTCTAATCACCTTCCTATAATGCAAACATTTTTTCAAAATTTTCCTGAGATTTAGAAGAAAAAAACAATTAAATTTCCAAAATTTATGTTATCAATCCCACTTTATTTCTTATTGTTATAGAATCTTGTACTAAAAGATATGGTACAATTCCAACAGCAGTGACTTTTCACGTGTCGCACTTAAAAATACATGAAATAGCACTATATATAGGATATATCCAAACAATTTTGCAGCATATAGCCCACTTTTTATGCGAGGATATTGCATTTCCCAGTAATACTCGGAAGAGAGTGAAATATGGAATTTTTCACAACATTATTTAATAGAGTCACGATTTTCTTGAACACATCTGCATTTCAGTGTAAAGGAAGAAATAGATTTTCTCTTATGCAGTTTAATATGATATGCTTGTAGTGAGTGCATTTCTTGAAATTTCAAAGAGGAAATCCTCTTTCTTTGGCCAGGTGTATTTTGTTGTAAGAAGATTGAAAACTATATAGAATATTATAGTATTTAATTTTCATTAAATTTGGTGTAGAAATATTTGTGAAATAACATGGAAACTTTATATTAATTTAATGCATTGGTTCATTGAAACCTCTTAAAATTACATTTTCTGGTATAGGAATGCAATAATGGCCTTTTTATAATAGACTTGCTTAAAACATGTTGGATAACAATATGTTTATTTGGACATGGACGAATTTGCAAAAAATGTTTTGATATTGGAACTCACACTTATAGAAATGTTGTGTACAGCTAGCGCAGCTATATATCACTTTTTCTCAGCGACATATAGGTATCACCACGAGAGTTGAGCCTCGGCTTGTCGCGATTATGACGTAGCTACTACTCTCTAAACAAGGTACCACCTGTCTGACCAGGTGCAGCAGCTGTACAGGTGGCACCCTGTTTAGAGAGTAGCTGCGTCATAAACGCAACCTGCCGAGTCTCAACTCTCGTGGTGATACCTACAGATTTATTTAATTCTTCCACTTTCATCCTTCTTGCAGACAATATACTGCAGTCAATAGGTGGAGGGTAGTATAGATAGGTGTAAGGATTAGTGAGTAAGGGGTTGAGGCCTGACAGGCAGGAGGCACAGGTACGGGGGATGTTGTTCATGAATGGAACAGCGTGTAAAGTGTGATGTGAATTGATAAATGTATAACCTCTTCTAATACCCCGTTAAGCCTGGTACTCAGTTCACATTTTTCACTAGTGAAGAGCGAATATGGTGGGTTAACAGTGCCAACCCACGTTCACTAAACATTTTTCACCCTCTACATTTCTCTTCACATGAATGAAATATGCTAAGTTTGTTGGCACTGTTGGCCCACCATATTCGCTCTTCACTAGTGAAAACTGTGAACTGAGTACTAGGCTTTAGGGGGGAGGGAATAAAACATAATATACTGCAGTCAATCTGCATTGATCAAATTTCTATTGAATAGAAGTTAGCAATGTGAACGCGCAACGCTTGCAATTCAGCAGGTCAGTCTGCAATAAGTATGCGCTGAAATATGCTATACCTATGGATTTGTTTTACAAGGTTTCACTTTCATCCTACTTGCATGCATACTGCTGCTGCTTTAACAAATGTAAGGGAATTGTAAGACTTCATTGCAGCTATGCCACATAGTGAAGTATGCGACAGCCGTGCTACTCTGTAACTACGCAGCTATTGAATTTTGCAAATTTTAAATTTCACATCTAAACATTAAATGTAATAAATATTATATGCATCATGGTTATATTTGGAATAGTGCACCCATTAGACAAGTTACTAAATATTGCAGATACAACTTTGTAGCATGGTTACTGCATATAAAGGACTCTATGTAAGAGAAAGAAATCCAGCCTTACAAATTTCATCATTGTTGTTGCTCTAAAAGGTCCTTTTAGCTGAGAACTCATAGCTATTGTTATAATAGTGGTTGGGTATAAAAACAAAGATAGTATGAAGAGTGTAAGTGGCAGGTTTTTTGTGTCCCTAGCATTGATGCACAGTCGTTACAATACCATGCTTTACCTCTTGAAGACTGTAAAAACAATGTTACGACGCTCCTCGGAAATGTCCACCACATAGGGGAGACCGGGGATGGATGCACCACTGGGTATTATGCACCAGTCGATCTAGCGTTAAAACCACGTTTCTAA
>JAQFZQ010003446.1:0-10724 GCA_034696005.1 Glomeris marginata | reverse complement strand
TAGTTGGGTGGAAATAGTATAGGAGTGGGGCCCTCTTTGTGCTATGGCTGCTCCTTCTAACTATTCAACTCTTAAGAAGACAAGTATGTAATTAACAATAAAATCAGCATGGATGCAAACATTACTCGAAAGAGGGTCGGTTGAGGCCCGAAGGACCAGCCTGTGGTTCCATCGGCTCCTCAGCTGCAACTGGCTTGACCCGTCGAGAATCGACCAGCACGTCGGCCAGAGCCTTCGTCCTTGGCATCCTGGGGGTTTGGGCCGGTATAAGCCGTGGGTCTGGTGCCGTCCATGCTCCACATTGGCAGGGTAGGGTTCCCTCGGCTGTAAGGCCGGAGGTACAGCTATCTGCCTGATGACGGTGTCCACGTCAAACGGTAGCGTCCCACGCGCTACCTCCATGATCACCGATCGCTCGGTATCGGCACTGGACGCAGCCAACCTGATGGAAGCTGGTGTCGTAGTGCCTTTGGCCCCAACAATACTCTTGTCTCCGGTATTGGGTGGTAAAGACTCGGTCACCACGACCCGTGGTGCTTTACCTCGAGACCCGTTACCCCGGGAAAAGATTTTGGTGCCGGTCTCGGGTGCTGATCGAGCAGCCACTGGACGTGGTGCCGTCTGGCAAGACCCTTTCACCCGGCTGTGGGTTGCTTCTGCTGACGTTGGCTTTAGCTTGGTGCTCACCACTCGTGGCACCTTAGCTGCAGCCGCAGTCTTTGCGGATGACTTCGTGCTCCCTTCGGTATGGGTTTTGGGAACAGCCACCAAGGTCTTTGGTGCTGGTTTCCGTAAAATTTTACTCTGAGGTCTGGTGCCTTTCCAGGGCTCCAATGTAGTAATGACATCATTGGCGAAGGTCGTCAAGACCGATCCCCGCAGCACACCAGAGTCCGCGAGTGCCTGCATTTCCTCAGCATTGAGGGGGACGGGTGCCGAAGCAGAGTCCCGTGGAGGTTGGAGACAGAAACGGTTCCATATCTCCTTTGGCAACTCGATAAATGTCGGCCAGTTGAAGAGGGGGTGGACCTGGACGAGCAATCCCTTGGTCCACCGTGGTGCAAGATTGTCGAGACACCATCCCTCTCCAATAGACGGGCGCATATCGAAAGATGGCCCTCTGCGCATTTTCGGACGAGTATGGAACAAAAATCAAAAAAGGAGTACCCTGCTCGCACTTGAGAGAATTTATCATTCCGTTTATTTACTAGTTTCGGCTATAAATTGCCATCATCAGAAAAAGCTACAACAGAGAGGAACAACAGTGTAAATAACAACTCATATAGTTATAAATATCAAAAATTAACAATTTCAAATAACAACTTACAAGTCGAGATGTCACCCACACAGAGGCCGTCGACAAAATGGAAGGAACAAAGAGGAAACAAAATAAAACTCATGTTGAGGGGGCGGAGCCAGAGAGGAGATTCGACCAATTAATATATTCCACATCGGAACCCAAATCACTCCCCTCACCTGACTCCGCCTCCTCAGAGCAACTACAAATACAGGATAAATCCCAATTAAGTCGGTGATCATGTGATAGTAGCCACGACATTTTCAGAATTGCGTGAAATATCAACAGTAACATGTGACCTCGAATCATGCATTAATGACGCTTCAGTGTGAGTATCAATAAAACTGGAGTCAAAATAATCACTCTCCATAAATTGATATCCTGAAGCCAGGTGTATATTCGACAAATCACTTCAACTATAATTTGAATTAGGTGTTTCAATTTCAACACTCGAATCCTCAGTAATTACGGCTTCATTACTTGTTTCAGCCCCAAAAGCAAAGGAAGCTGCGGCACCACCGGATACATCACTGTCACCAGCGCTGCGTCTCTGGCTCGACATACACGAGATGCGGATCATTTCTGACGAGCTCGATGGCTTCCGCTTTGGTCATCAGCTGGTCGCAGATGGCTAGCGGGTTGACAGCCGTGGCTTCGTCGTCGGCATCGACCGATGTCCGAAAGACCCAAGCACCGTTTCTCTTAAACACCATTTTGCTTGGTTCGAGAATGCTTCCTTTAATTCAAGATCGTTATCTATTTCTGAAGAATTATCAGTTGTTTTATCGGTGTCAGGAGATGCGATTTCGAAGGCCCATAGGGGACGCTGATTATCAATTGCGATGCCCAGTCGTAGTTGCTTGGACGCATTCGCTGCACTTTTATCTGGTGATTTTCTTTTGGTGATTCCAGAATGTCCAGCCGGGGCATCAGTATTTTTACCACATCCGGTGTGGTTTAAAGCGTAATGATATGTTTTGTAATTTTGGACTATACCACATAGAGCAAGGAATAGATAATTTACCTTGAGGATTGCAGGGCTTTTCAGTATAGAGCGTACAAATGGTTTGGCAAAAGTTCTGTTGGAGGGCATTTGCACATTTAGACCTGATGGTGTTACAGCCCCGGGCTGTAACAATACACAATGTTCCTATAACACTGTATATTAAAAGGATTAAAAGGAAAGGACAGACAGAAGAATAAAGCGAAACAAATACAACAATTATCAAAACCGAAATTGAACCGAACTCAAACTCTTTATTGAACCACAAAACCAAACACACAAAACCCCTTTCAAGGGAAATAACCCTTTCACACAAATTACTCACTGAATCGCAAATCCCTCCTCACACCCGGTCCTGGACAACTTCCCTGGACCTCACACAATCCTATCTCCCTCCTCTTCCTCACTTCACACTTAATAATTCAAAACTCGCTAGGTAGTTGGGCAGAGTAACTGGCTGCTCTCAAGATCACATAACAAGATCCTTCAAAACCGTTTTCAGCCCTTTTTATAAGGACGCCAAAACTCTATTCACACCCACAATCACCCACAGTTCAAATGTGTCCCTCGGCCCATGATTGGTGAATTCTGACATGACATCATAATCCCCCAATCACAGACCGAGCCATAAGAACGCAATGTTTATATTAATATGCAAATCTTGAACACTCCTAAAACCATTTCCTCTGCCCAACCACCACTCCTCATCTCCTACTCACTCCCAAGGTCAGAATTGGGATTTTAACAACCAATGGGAATATTAGATATAATCCCAACTCTGTCCTTTTCCCACAATCTTATTTATCCCCATCCAAAATATATACACAATATTAATCTCAATAAAACTCTTCTTAAACCCTCTAAAAAATACCCAGTTACGACCCTGGGGCGTTACAATGGCCCCGGTTGTGGGTCAGGAATTTGGATTTTAGCCTAAGTATTTAAAGTAGGTACTTATTATACAGGTTTCAATTAAAAAAAAAAAACAGCCAAATATAACATCGCAAATATTGCACTTTACATCATCAACAGCTGGTGAGCATTGGCTAATATATGAGATGATTCATACAAATAATCATAGACATATCATAAAATTAATAAATGTTATTAACAATTTAAGACATGTAATAACAAACAAAAAATTGTGTATTTAGGTAACTTTTTTTGGTTTTCTAGACAGAGATCTTCTCTTATTTGGGTTGTTGTTGTTACTAGGTAGCAGTGTATTTGCTGGACAAAAGGTTCCAGTTTGTCTAACATGAAAGTCATACTTACTGGTGGAATAGCCATTTTCAAATAATACTGAGCTTAATAAGTGACCTGATTTATATACTGTTGCTGCTGCTTATAGGTGGTACTGAAACTTTCCCTGAGGCAAATATTGTAAGGACCTACTGCTGTGTCTCAACTGCAATTGACCATTGCACCCCATTGTGCCACTAAGTGATTAATGTATGGACCTAGTAGAGTACAATAGGGTGGGGTGCAGTCTTGGGGCCTGTATGCTTTTTCCTTACATAACTTGGGTAGGGCACAGCATGTAAATAACACTCCTTAGGTAGACATCCCTGACAGATATTGCATTTTACTTCAAGAAGTATTGCAAGATAAATGGCACTGGTCATCTGCAAGTACTGTTTGAAAAAAAGGAAATATAAATAACCCTCCATAGGTTGACATCATTGACAGAAATTGCATTTTGCACCGATAAGTATTGCAAGATAAATGGCATTTGTCGCGAATTCAAACAACGCAACGTCGTTTTTAACTTGTGCCCAAGCTAACTCGATTGGATTGAGCTCACAGTGGTATCTGGGCTGTCTGAGGATCTCGTGGCCATGTTACAGTGCAATGTTGTCAATGACATGGCTGCAAATATAACGCAGCAATGAATTACTGTTGGTTACGATTACAAGCCAGCTATGCAAGCTTTCCTTACATTTTCCTCTGTTCTTTGTTTTCCATGATAATCTGATACAACTCTTGTTTAAGCATGTCATCTCCCCATACAATATTTTTCCACGTTAACTAGGATTGCATGGCTGTCTTTGTAGAAGATTCATTTGGTGCAGGATCTATCTGCACCAAATGATAGGAGGCATTGTCCATGACGATTACACTTCCCTCTGGGATATCTATCAATAGGAAAAGCAATACATGAAAGCACTTGCTGTTAAAAGCTAATTCTTAAACACTGTACATACTTGGAAGAAGACTAGTTTCAAACCACTCACTCTTACAAATATCCTCAAAAATTTGCAGAGTATTGAGTAAAAGTGAACTTCATGCACAGCAGTTTGTGCCCCCGCAGATAATTCTGCAATCACTCAAACTGCGTCATTCAGTTCATGATTTCAATGAATATTCAGGTTTAAACGACTGAAAATTCAGTAATAGTTGGATTCGGAGCATTGAGTTGGGTTGATGAATTCTCTGCAGCTATATTTGCTGAAATTTCAGCATTAAATAAGATTCCTGAATGCTCAGAACATATATATTTGTTGAATAGTATGTAAAGTGTGTACTGCAGAGAAGGAATCTACATTTGTCCAATGTTATGCAGGAAAGAGCGCATACTACTCCGTTCAGCTTTTTATCGGTCCTGATGTTTTTGCTGGTTTTCCCCCAAAATATAGTTTTAGCATGCATGCAGAAACAATTAATACATTCCTTCAAGAAATATTATTTTTATTCAGTTACAAATTGCAAAAAAAATTGCAGGTACATACAACTTGTAAGTTGTGCATGCAGAACAAAACAAATAAACATGGCAAACTTAATAAACTGAAGCACGTGATAACGGCATGATCTGTCCAATTAATGCCCTAACAGAGGATGGTACAAGCACTTTGCCATATTTCTTTGGAAAACACCATATTCTATAAAATGCCACTGAGGCTTGCTTGTTCTCTTTTAGGTATATAAATAAGTATATTTAGTGATGTTGAAATGCATAATTAGTCTGGAAATTTCACAAAATAATTAATTTCAGTTTGAAATATAAATAATGCATATAAACTTAACATAAGGGAATCAGATCTTTTAATGGTGCATAAAACATGTCGGTACCATTAATGTTTGCACAAGCAGGTATGCCTGTGACGTTGGCTTTATTACCTGTTTTGCACAGATTGGTTGTTGTGGTCAGCAATTGTTTTGTAGGTTTGCTGCATCCCCTTCCATTTCGAACTAATCTGCTGCTCAGTGAAGTTGTACCCAGCATCTGCCATTTCTTTGGCAATCCTGCAATAGAAACTTGTTAGCAGCTTGCATTCACTACACTGTTTGTGTTATATGCTTACCCATTCCATATCCAGCGCTTTGGAGTATTTTTGGTGCTGAGCTGTTCGTTTTGGTTCCGGATGAGTTCCATATGTAATTTGATTGTGCTATCTTCCCACAATCTGATTCCTAATGGTTGCATTTGGTCATCGGTACACAGAACGGTGGCAGCAGGTGTCAGCGTCTTGCAGATCGGTGGCATCATCTGGCAGAATGGTGGCATCGTTTGGCAGAATGGTGGCTGTGGTTTGCAAAATAGTGGCTCTGGTTTGCGGAATTGTGACTCCGGTTTGCAAAATGATGGCTGGGGTTTGCGGAATGTTGGCTCCTGTTTGCGGAATGGTGGCTCTGGATTGCGGAATTGTGGCTCCGGTTTGCAAAATGGTGGCTGTCAATTGCAGAATGGTGGCTCCGGTTTGTGAAATAATGGTTCTGATTAGCGGAATGGTTGCATCAGTTTGCAGGAGCGCACAACAGATCTGCAATAGAGGGATAGTTTAGGCTTAATACCATCTAGGAGGTTAAGGAATTCAGTTCCTTCGAGGTAATCTTGCACCCCTTTGAAATGAGTCGACCCAGTCATGACTCCGCCCTCCTGGCTCAATCTTTCATTGAAACCACAGTATGGCACATTAGTAGTATTTCCAAGAGTGTTATTTCCTGATTTTCTCCAATACTTATTACCTTATTACCTTATTACAAAAATGAAGGGGTTGATAATTTGTGGCTGAAATGAAAGCCAACTTCAAAACACAGCTATAAATTGGAAAAAGTATCTATATGTATTGTCTTGAGAAAATGTAGATGCTTCATGGCAATGCTAAATTGGGAGCTGTAAGACATCACATAGATGTAATTTTACACCCTAATATGAGCTTTTCCTGTGCTTTGTATTGTACACTGTCAGAAAAAGTAATTTTTTTTATCATATGGGGGTTCTACAGTTTTCAGATAGTATTATGAGTTACAGTAATTATAATTCAAACCTTGCAACAAGATCTCCTGCAAGATCCTGCAAATCCTCATTTTCTAGCCTGTCAAAAGTTGAATTGACAGTCTGTCCCAAAAGTGACCAATGCCTATCAGCCATTGAACCTAGGACATTCGCAAATTAGCTATGCTGTATTTTATAACATACAACATATTTCCTATATACAGAAAACTGCGTTCTGTAAGCGCTGGTTCGGCGGGAACCCGCGCATTCGGCAATAAACGGAAGCGGACACTTTGGCATTGATTACCAAAAGAGGACGATTTTAATGTTGTGTGAGTATTTATACACATTTACAGGAGGCGGAGCGAAAGCATGAAGAACCAATTAGGTAACGGAAACATAACATGAAGCAATACAACTGGAACCTTACATTCGCCCCCTAGTTAGGGCGTAGTAAGGCGTGACGGAGACCTAACTATAATAAGGTTCGGAATTGAAACGGTGGCACTGAGACGTGGCGGCAGGCTACGTGGACGTGGTGGAAGAGCTTGAAAAGCCCAGGACACCCTTCCAAGGCAGCGGCCGAAGAACAACATGCGCGGGGTGACACCGTCTGCTTGCGGTGAACCGAGATCGGGCGAGATCCGGAACTGCAGAGGTGTCGGCGGATGCACGATGACCACGGCGGATGTCCCGGAAGATGTCCAGCGAGCCATCAGCATGGCAACGGAAATCCTGATGAACAACGGTGAAAACCGCATACAAAACGGATGAGCAACAGCAGAGAACGGCCTGTAGCAGCTGTTAGACAGTATCGGATGACGTCAGAGCATCTGATTTGTCGGTGGGTGTGTGGGCGGGGCGACGAGTTGGAGTGCGCTCTGTCTGCTTGCGGTGCAATACTTTGCGGAGGAGTTTCAGTTCGGCGGAGTTTTAAAGCATGGTAGAGGCCAAAAGTACAAAATGCAGAACAAACACGGAAGAACTTGTAGAAACTCAAAGAAACGAGAAGAACAGCGAAGAAAACGAGTAGAAAACTGCAAACACTGCCAGTTTCTGAACTGTAGAGGTGTCGGATGACGTCACAGAAGGAGCTGGTGACGTCATAGCGTCGGATTGGACGGTGGGCGTGGCGACGACGTTGGAGTGCACCAGTAAAAGGAGGGAGTGCGCTCCTTTCGCCCCCAGTGCAAGATGGCGGCTTGGGCGGATGGCGTCGTAAACGCCTGAAAAGGCGGCGGAGGAGGCGGTAATTCGGTTTCCGAGTGCGGAGGAATGCGGTGATTCGGCCTCGGAAGCGTCGATCGCCAATTTCAGCGTGTTTTGTCGATTTTCGCCGTTTATCGGCGGAAAAAACGCAAAAAGACGTGTGCGGACGGTGATCCAGATGTGGCAAAGCAGGATTTACCACAGCAGGACGGCGGATGGCTTTAGGAAATCCCAAAACTTGGCGCCAAACACGAGGTGAGTGAAAACTCGAAATTGTCAAACTTTTTCACAATTTGTCAGGTCGTTTGCGATATCTTGCGAATTACAGCCACAAACAAGAGGAAATCAGCGAGATTAACCATTTTTGCAGGCTCGGACGGTCGACTGCGCCATGTAAGCGCTGGTTCGGCGGAAACCCGCGCATGCGGCAATAAACGGAAGCGGACACTTTGGCATTGATTACCAAAAGAGGACGATTTTAATGTTGTGTGAGTATTTATACACATTTACAGGAGGCGGAGCGAAAGCATGAAGAACCAATTAGGTAACGGAAACATAACATGAAGCAATACAACTGGAACCTTACAGTTCGAATTAGACAGTTTATGCGATTTTCAAATTGGCGGCAGAGATACTCAAAAGGCGGCTGGGGAATTTATGAGCACACTGCAGAGTCCGGCAGTCCGTCAGTCCGCAGAGTCCGTCAGTCCGCTGAGTCCCGAGAGTATGCAGAGTCCCGAGAGTCCCGATAGTCCTCAGAGTCCCGAGAGTCCGCTGAGTCCCGAGAGTCCGACAGTCCTTCAATTAGCCCAATGGCCCTAATACAGTCCAATTGTCCTAACGGATCCAAAGGGCCCAATGGTCACAATGGAATCCAATCCAAAGGGCCCAATGGTCATAATGGAATACAAAGTGCCCATTGGTCCCTATGAAATACAAAGGGCCCATTGGTCCCTATGGAATCCAAAGGGCCCAATGTTCCTAATGGAATCCAAAGGGCCCAATGTTCCTAATGTTTACAAAAGGGCTGCATACAATTGAAAGGGCTTAACGAGATGGAATCCAGAGGGCCAATGGTCCTTACAGAATTATTTAACGGTTAGTGATCGCTGAAGTCGTTTTTTAATAAACTTAGTACCGAAAAAACTAAGTTTTTTCACGGTTTGTTTTTAAATGTTGCGATTTTTTTTTTTTTTTTTTTTTTAATGATGGATTTCGGCTGGTCCATGTAAGAAATGTACAAAATCCAATGGAAGCAGGAGATTTGGGCGCAGGCTTTTGGGTGCGCGGACGTTCGGGCGTCCGTCCATGGGCGCCAGTATATGGGCGCCCGGCCTTGGGCGCCGCCGGTTGGGCGCAAGGCGGTTGGGCCCCCGTTTATGGGCGCCGGCGGAAGGGCGCCAGGGGAATGGGCGCCATACACTTGGGTGCAGTATTTCTTGCGCATTTGTTTATGAGCGCATTTCTATTGTTCATTTGGAGCATACAAATAGTTTTGGTTTTAAGATATTATTGAAAGTTAATAAAAATACTGTTGTCTAATGTTCAACAACCATGTTAGCGAATTTTTAATGAGTCACAGCAAACTCTTTATAATGTTTCCATAGCGCATAATTTACTATTCCGCAAGATCTTGTAGAAAATCACAAAATAGGCTTGCATGAATCAATGTGCATGAATTTTGTCCAATATTTATAATATTTAATGAGTATGACTTAGTATAACTTTAAAACTGAAAAACTGGCTTATCTCCTTAGATTGTTTTCAGAAACATTCATAACTTCGTAGTTGGGTTTGTCACATGGTTATGCTCATTCTGGGGTGATACATTCCAAGGTGTGATTGTAAACGTCGATTGGCAGCTTCTGCGTGATTATTTGTCCGATCCTGATCATCCAGAACACGTTGATGAACAGACCACATTGTTGACTGGTGTATGGGCTGACGTCTGCCTCCATGGAAATTTGGTCTTCCGATATAAGTGCTCTCAAACCAATCAAGTATTGGCTGAAGATCATGGAATGTGCCCATCAAGTGATCTGAAAGTGCTTCGAATGTTTTGTCTATCTGCAATTGGCACGAATGCAGTAGCAATTATCATTCGAGTTGAAAGGGAAAATTCAGGATCATTATTATATCGACCAAAGAGTCCAGCATCGGCGACTTGTCGATGCATGTTTTGGGCTAGATGAAAGAGGCAGCCATGAAGGAGAACACCAGGAAATGCATCATTAACAGCATTGATGGCAGCCAATTCAAAATCAATAGCCACTGATGTTGGTTGTAGCTGTGGCCAAATCTATAGAATTTAAAATGCTATGTATTGTTAAAACTTATATGTATGCAAAATTACAAATGCTCACCGCTCTCATCGTTGTGAACAATGTGTCATAGGTGGCACGTTGTTTATTGGGTAATAGAGCATACGCAACTGGAAGAACATACCCTCCACGTTTGGCCGAGATGACGTATACTTGACTGAACAGTGGAGGTGCAATTTTGAACGTCCCATCTACAAAAAGGTGCTGCTTGTGATCACTCCATACGCTGTTGCTCTGTCTTCCGAACACCAAAATACGTTGACCATGCACATTTTGAACATCAGCAAGAAGGAACTCCTCTGGATGCCCTGGTGTGGCCTCATAAAGCCGATACGCATTGGGAATAACCTAATCATAAGATCAAGGTTACAATTACATTGTCCATTACCTGAATTATCATATTGTTATACCAATGTCTGAATGTCATGTGGCACTGGAGGGGCAGCTGCAATTAATCCACGTGCATGCTGTACCATCCTTCTAACTGCATCTTTGGTTGGCATGCAGCCTTGGACAGCAGGGCCTGTATTAACCAAGGCTTGATTTAAAATCTGCCCTGGAGTCTGTAAAAGAAAAATATACTGATAATTTAGAAATATTATGATAACAATGATTGGTAATCATAAATACCTCAAGGGTCTCAATGGCTCTGCGCTTCATTGCAGTTTTTATTCTTGC
>JAQFZQ010003445.1:0-10733 GCA_034696005.1 Glomeris marginata | reverse complement strand
ATTACCGAGCAATCGGCGATTGCGCACCTCAACCGGTTAAAGCTCACAATCGCCGATTGCCCACTTCACCCGTAACAGATGTATTGTCAAAAACAACACACCCTATTTTTCCTAAAATGCTTTAACACTTCTTATTCATTAACACTGTGTCCATGTACTACAGGCTAGTGGTAAATAACGAGACACCATGCACCAAAGTGGTGCAAATGCCACCCATGTATAGGGTGCGGCATAAAGACCTCCCCGATTTGGGAAATATATAGCTAGGGTGGGGCTACAGCAGTGGCTTGGATGATGGCAGAGCATCACACGCTTGTTTTTAGTTCATTCAAAATGGAGGTCTCATCCGCTTCGCGCTCAGTCACCATGACCACGTTCCCAACAACAACAAAATTCAATACTTTGTGTCAAACGCCAGACAAACAAGGAAATCTGCTGGCCGACCAAGAACTGCAATAGGACCAAAAGCGGATGCGAAAGGCACGCTGTGTTATTATCATGCAGCAAACCGCCATTTTGAATGAACACGTCAACAAAGGAATCAGTTGAGTATCTGGTGGCACCAAGGAACACTAAGGTCATGGAATGGAGACTCCAGCCAAGCGATGATTTTGATGTGACAAAATATTGCCCAGAATGCACTCCGTTTGGAACCAAAGGTGTGAACTTGTGACTGAGCTAGCACAGTAAATATTCAATTTACTGGATAACACCCAAGGTAAAAGTTGTTCTAATACACAATTTAGATGTTATTGGCAAAAAACAATTGTTGAAATACTTCGTGTCCATCATCGAGTACGATAAAAATACATTGAATGTGCTAACTCAGTCACAAATTCACACCTTTGGTTCCAAACTGAGTGCATTCTGGGTAATTTTTCGTCACACATCGAAATCATCGCTCAGCTGGAGTCTCCATTCCATAACCTTAGTATTCCTTGGTGGCACGAATCCAGGATGTGACGCTTCACATAACACGCACACCACACGTTATGGAGAGGGTGCACCAGAACATGCTTCGTAGATACGATGCTTGCATTGAAGTTGCTGGACGTCACTCACTTCCAGCAGCTCTTGCGACAACATGCCAGTGGTGAATGATTCCCTGCAATACCCCAAATTGCCCACTTGCAGGGGAAGCATTCGAAACTTTGCCGGTGTGCAGCAAGAAACCTGTACATTTCCAGACATGGGTTCATATGCAGTTCTGTACGTACTCTTAACCCTGAACACACCCCGAGAGTTTGTAACATCAATAACGATACACCCTGTATACTGGGAAACCCTATCCAATCATATTGTTTAGCCAATTCAAAAGAATCAAGAATGTAGGGAACTACTTGCTTGACTGAGGAAGATTACACAACTGCAATGAGGCTATACGTATTTGCAGCTACCTTGAACATATTATACCATCCAAATGAGTCACCTCAACAACCATTGTCAAGTCCTTCCTTGAGCTTGATCAAACCATTGAGTTGTATGGTATTTGTCATAAGTTGAACATATGATGGGTGCACTTATAACACACAAAGTACGAGGCTAATTTAATGGTGCTTTACACCTTTTAAATTGGGACTTGGGTACTAAATGCAACAGGTTGAAATACGGATACTTTTCAGATTCCCCACATATAACTTCACATTCATTAGCAAAAGATAACGGAATTTTCAAAATACTTTAGAAAAACCTACTTATACAATCAGTCAGCCTCTATAATTGCAAATTATTTTGTATGCCAAATGTAGCAAACGCGGATTGATGCCGCTGCAAGGAAACTTTTCTCTTCCTTCAAACGAGCAAGCAACTTATCAACTAAATCTGAAGGCGAAACTGGTAGAAATATAATGCACTATTTATTTTACATGACAACCAATCACAAAAACTGTTTATATGGATTTTTATGTATTTGTAGGTTTGTAGGGACGCCGCAAACGAGAGGATTTTGGAACAAAGCGTTTAAAAGATTGCAATATAGTACGAAAAATAGCACTGTCATTCGTTTGTCGCTGCCATTTATGTACACGTCTGAAAGAGTTCGTAGAAAACGAGTAAGTCAAATAAAGAAATGAAGATGTTCGTTTGCGAAAATACCACATGGGAATTTGACAAAAAAAACTGGTGTTGATGGATGGTAATGCAATTTAAGGAAAATTATTTGAAATCGATAAATATAAAAAGAATCATTAAGTTCACAAATTTCAGTAATGAGATTTTCCTTCTGGGAAATTTACTTTTGTTTCCCATTTTGCTCCACATTTATCAAGGGCCATGTTCGATTCTTTCGTTTTTGGAGCCATTTGATTGGAACAATTTATGCAGTGTAAATTGGACTCTAATCGGGTTAAAACAGTTGTGATATATTGGATTGGAAATGATCTACAACAAATGCAAGGACATCTTTCCCACAGTAAAAAGACCATTACACAATGGGTCGTATTCAACTGCAACAATAATGGTGTAAACACCAGGGAGTCAGCAAATAATAAAATCAATTGGGGTTCATTTTACTCGTTAAATATGCGTTACAATCAATGTGCTTTTGGAGCTAATATGAAATCCGATCATATACATTGTTTGGGTGTGTTGTCAGAGTAACACTGTGGTTCATAAATGCACAAATTTATTGGGAACAAATAATCATATAGGCTAAACAATGCATATGGACGAAGACAGAAGCGTGGTCTGAGCGCTGGTGCTGCCACCTGCCTTCAGTTTCTCATTTCAAGTTTTCAACACAAGTATCAGGTAATTGTGGTATTTTTCCATCTAAAATTAGTAAGTATGTGAATTCTAGCTCATATAATCTGATCTTACTGTAATAATATAAACAGAACTTTAATCTATTTTAAACTTGTGATTAACAATACTACAGTATTTAAAAATACTTTACGATAAATAACGGAGCAACCAGATACCGATTATAGAAAATCAATACCGGTTATTAATTAAATGTGGATTGCAATATAAGAACATCATACCCGTGGAATGCAATAAGACAAATAAAAGGTAACCACAAACTACAAAAGGAGAAAAAAAATATGATAGAAAAGATGTAATTATGAGACCGTGCTATACGACATTATTGAATTGTTCGGATAGAACAAATTTAATAAAATATCCTACACATCTATCCAAAAATACATTAGTAAGTATTGAATTTAGAAAAATTTGCTTTATTTTTGCAAATGTATGTATAAAGAAACACAAACTTAATTATATAAACAATGCATTGCTGTTCCTGTTTTAGCCTTAATCCTTCTAAACACAAATTGGTTCAACTGAGAGTGAATCACGTATTGCACTTACAGTTCCAAAACCTAATGTCCACTCTCAATTCGTTATGCAAATCATATGAAAGTACTTTAATTTCATCCTTCACTTCAAATGTGCTAACTGCAGTGCATTCGTTGATCGCATTAGCGCCAGAGGTCGCTAGTGGGATCACACGTTATCCACACATTTCCTTTTTATTTTAGTCACCAATGAAGTAGGCTTAAACAAGATCAATAATTCCTCAATTGCCTGAACAGTTACATTCGTGCAAACAACGGTATGCACATGTGTAAGAGTAGAAAGCAAATATAAGTGCATTAATCCATTAGTTTTTCACATATTATATTCATTATGTATAAATAGAACCTTTCAATTAAATTCCTTCCATAAAACCCGTAAACAAGTTGCATACATCCAAATTGGCTACACTTGCCTCTACATAAAATGCTCATGACGTCATTACCCACACACCTCCCACTTTCGAAGTTTCATGTCAGTGCCACATTAATTACAATATAAATTTTTAATTGGCTAGGTCATAGGAATCTACGGCATATCAAAGTTTCGCATTTCTCTCGATCCTAATATGCAATGTGCAAAATCGCATCATTTATGAATGATCCCCGCCTGTTTAGCATTACCTTATCAATTAGCCTGCTAGCAGAACTTAATATTCATAAGGCCATAGAAGCAGGACTAATAAGAGCTAGTGTGCCGCATTGCCGGTAAACATTGCGCCAGTCACACTGTCGCAGTATACAACCAAAGTTAATGAACAAACGAATGTGTATACTGAGACTAGATTTTCCCTGCTAAATGTATGAACAATGCAGACTGTCCAGACAGACCGTATTTGACCTTGACCCTCCATTGAACTCCACGCCAACTGGCACAGCCCTACAGGCTCTCAATTTGTGGCATATACGATGTTTTGGGTGTAAGTTTTGAACTACGCATCGCGAACTTATCAAATACTCTTGGTGTAACCCATAACAAAAATGTAACATTTTATCGTATCGAGCTTGTAATTTTACGTGGATTATTTAGGCCAATAAATGTTTTTAAATGCCACTGCCAGCATAAAAATCGATGAAGTATGTAGAAATTTGTTTCAGCTGCAACTGTAGGCCAAATATCGTCGGAAAATTATGTAAAAATAGGTAAGGGATTCCATTTATCTAATACACTTTATTCTGCGAATTTTGCATGCTTAGTATATTTACAAACGATTAAAAATGAAACGAACTTTCTCCGTTAAGCCCCGCCCACCAGATCCCGTGGTTATTCGATGCTCTACCTTAAATCTTTTATATGAATTTCCATACGGGTTCCACTTTTTGCTCATGAAAAACGTGTCACTGCATAGATTTCAGCTTTTAATTTTTAAGGTCCTTCTAAAGGACAAGTATTACCCTACAGAAATTCATTACAAATTAAAGAATGTGTACGGTCCACACCTATAGCACCTTATGACTTTCATGTGTTTGGTCCCATGAAAAGGGTCAAGCAGCAGAAGAAGAGTTTCAACCTTTTTAAAAGTTAGATGCCACGTTGGGGGACGTTGGCGTCCAATGTTTGCTGTGATGCACCGTACCTACAGTATTTTAATGTTCCTTTGCAGGAGTGATTTCGGTTTTAAAAATGTGCAATAATTTTTTTCAGTCTAATTCGATAGTAGGCTTCAACTTTCAAATTGGAATTAGTTGTCTATCATTAACGGTTTAAAAGATAGCAATGCAATAACCTTGTTCCCGTCACTCAATGTCATGTGAAATACCATTTTTGGAATCGGCATAGGGCACTTCCTATTCGCTCCTGTTACCATTACTTACTTATCTTTCACCGTTACAAAGTTACTAGGTGAAAGCGCCCGAAGCGGACCACCCTGCATACTTAGTATAAGACCATATTTTGCTTCAATTCGTACCATTTAAAAAACTGACCAGCTGGAGAAATAATAAAAAGTATGTTTCCGCCCTGAGTCGAGCCAGGGACCTTTCACGTGAGGCGCAAGTCATAACAGCTACACTGTAGAGTGCGTCTGCTTCATCGTTTCATATGTGCAATGGCCGGCAATGGCTGTACCCTGGCTTCGATTTTTGCAATCGAAATACCCATTTGGCCTAACAACCTACAAAAAATGACAATGGATTGAATGGGGTGGAGACTGGTATATTTAAAAAAACTTTTGAGCTATCTATAGTATGGGGAAGTTAGGTTAAAATATGAAAAAATTCCATTGACCAAACAAGTGTATATATATAAACTTAGTAATAAAAACTGCTAAGTACCCAGGCTGAGTGATCACAACAATGGCTATACAATAAAACAACAAAGGGTTTGTTTGCCCTATTTAATGCAAAAGTTTACATGTGCAGTTCCATTAATACAGCAATATGGAACAAAGAGTTAATTAAAATAACAGCTCCATTACTTAGGCCAAAGTTTCTTACAAAAATTACTAAGTGGAGCAAGGGAGCTAAGATTTAGCAAACAAGAAGAAAATGCCAATTATAATTAACACATGTTTCTGCACAGTATGTATTCCAATAGTAAACAGTCAAGAAGCCACAAAATGTCAGGCTAATAAAGGTATAGTGCTGCATGAAAGAGCAAGTCCAACAAGTAACAGCGTTACAGTTTTCTTTTCATTTACAGATGAAGGAATTCATGCATTTAAAAGTAAATACAAAGACATTAATTTTAAAGACTTTATCGACTATAATCGGGCCTAGCTATAACCAATTGTATACTGTTTACACATTTAGCTTTCTAAACCAAGGATCTAAACTGTGTACAGAGTAGAGTGAAACCCATCTATGATGAAAAAAAAATTACTTTTTTAACCAATTGAAGGCATGATACACGTTTTGAACAGAAAAGAAAAGAAAAAAAACTAGTAATTTTGCTGTATGTACACCTGTATATATAGAAAGTATTTTCGGTCCCTTGAGAATCCACCATAGACAGGCTTAACGCTTCACTGTAATATAAGAACGCATGCGGGCCGGATTTCATGCAGTGCAGAAGAACCATTTCGGATTTTACAATCTCCAATGCAAGTGCATCAAAAGGGTTCTTTCAGTACTATATTTAATGGACCTTCGTCAACATTGTCTACAGCTATCTCCTATTACACTTGTATACGTATAGCCATACACACATACACTCTTGATATCATAGCTAAGTACAGTGTGTACAAGACAGACTAATGCACGTGCTCTAATGCACATTCTATAAGATCTTGATCCAAAATCATTAACCAATCATAACACATGTTGCAGAGTATAGGTTTCCTGCATCAGGAATAAGAACAGGCCATGAAAAAACTATTTTTTTGGTACTAAGTTTAATGTACAAGCATATAAACTTAGTAAAATACCCCATTTCATTTCAATTTGAACTATTTAAAAACAAATGACCAGCTGGAGAAATGAAAAAAAAATAAAAATATGTTTCCGCCTGGGGTCGAAACCAAGGACCTGTTACTCATGAGAGGCGCAAGTCATAACCGCTACATTGACGCAAAACTCTGTTAGCACGAGCGTGTCTGCTTCATCGTTTCATATGTGCAATGGCCGTCAATGGCATGCTAAAGACGGTATTTAATGAATATTAGAGAGTAAAAGGAACCAAGGGAACAGGGGAACAGCGATATACAGAAATGCATGCCTGCAGCCAGAATACCCATCAACAGGTGTCTTACGCTTTGACTGCGAACGCGAATACGATGTGCGGAACTTACGTTAAAATGAGGTGCAAAAAGTCGTAGTAAGCAAATTAAAACCATACATGACGAACATGTATACCTAAACTTAGTAAAATCAGATTTTGCACGGTAATGTATTTTTGAGTTTTCCATCATGAAGGTTGAAATTACATGTACATATATACAGGGTGGTCCACTTCGGGCGCTTTGTGGTCCGCTTCGGGCGCTTTGGCCTAGTAACTTTGTAACGGTGAAAGATAAGTGAGTAATGGTAACGGGAGTGAATAGGAAGTGCCCTATGCCGATTCCAAAAATGGTATTTCACATGACCTTGAGTGGCAGGTTCATAGTTATTGCATTGCTATCTTTGAAACCGCTAATGATAGACAAGTAATTCCAATTTGAAAGTTGAAGGCTACTATCAAATTAGACTGAAAACAATTATTGCATTTTTGAAACCGAAATCACTCCTGCCAAGGAACATTGAAATGCAGTATGTACAGTGCATCACAGTTAACATTGGCCGCTATGTGGCAAAGTGATATTACAGGGGCAGCAACCAGAAAACCAATGGAAACGGTTTTCATTATATGAATGATGCAAAATCATGCGGTTATCTTAACATTTTGCTATAGGGCCTGTTCTGCGCAAGTGTACTGCATAACAAGACTGAAAGTGGAACATCTGCAGCCTTACTGCATCCAAGCAAATCTTTCAATGTGTATTAGTATATGCTTTCACCGACCATGGACATACATTTGATCATGTTTATCAAATTTTGTACTATTCTGTCATTGATTAAATACAAAATGGCCGCACATCTGGCATGCAAGTACATAACATAGCATGATTCCCCTAGTGCATAAAAACAGAACTAATTTCATATGTACACATAGTGAACATCGCATGTTTGTGAAAATAGAAGTGACTTACTCCAAAATCAATCTAACTTTACAATATCACATTTTCCACTGTAAACATAAGCATTAACAATTTAAACTCGGAGCCAAACACAGACAAAAGTCGACTAGTTCTGTTACTCGCCGACAGGGGATGGCTGCTTGTCATTGGTCGCAGCATTTTAGTCCATGGCTTATTGGCCATTAGATGATGATCATGACGATGAAGACGAAGATAATGATGATCACGTGGGTGGCTTAAACAAGTACATGTGCTATATATAAAAGCAAGTGCATGAAATTGTCTATCAAAACATTCGTGTTCATCCACTTGCCATCAGCAAATTCACCGGACTTCACATCCATTATAGCCAAGTTTGTATACCAATCTGTTCAGTTAATTCTAACCACATTCGGTTTTTCAGTCAGATCATGCATCCTATTTTAGAAACATGCGAGGAGCAATGGTTACCGTGTGCCTGATGGTGGCGCTGTGTGCACTTGTGTTTCAAGTCCACCTGGTGGACGCTCAGGTCAACTTTTCACCTAACTGGGGTAAAAGAACCGACCCGTACACTGCATGTAAAGTCTCACTGGAAACAGAAATCATCAAACTGATCCAAGTAAGGCTCAAAAGTGCATATCTATTACAGTATTATTTTCCAAGAAATAGCGAAAAATGTGTATTTTTGTATGATTTTATGTGCACATGGACCCAAAAACTATTTTGTCACTGCATGGAGTCCAAAAATCCACTCTGGAAATGTCTAAACACAATAATGGAAAAATCCGGAAAGTCAGTTCTGTCAGTGATTTGCATATGGATTTCAAATTAACACGTATAGGTGTGGGAAAGCTGTCACGTGCCTGCCTACTTAGCGGCTTACCAAACTAAGTGTACTAACACTATATACCACTCCAATTAATCCTAATCAGATTAGGGTTTTTGTGGGAAAAGATTAACTCTTGTTAACTTGACTTCTCGTATAAAAAGAGCAGGAATGAAGTGCTGTCTGTATATATGATTGAATGCTTGATTTTACGTTGTTTGCAGGCTGAGGCCATTCGCTTACGTCACTGCCCTACCATAGAGATCAACTGAAGCAAGACCAATCAAGTGGACCACAACACTTCATTTGAAAACGGTCCCTCAATATCGTTTTGATCCTGTGCGATTCCATTTCTTGCGCAATATGGACACTTGTATACCTCAATAAAGTTACTCCTATTATAACATATTTTTCGCATTGAATCTCATCCCATATGAATTCTGTTACAATCTGGCATTTGAACTGCGCAAGCCACGCAACGCAGTCTGGTTCACATGGATGGGTCATTGCGATGTGTTTGTGAAAGTAACTTGTGTGAACGGTTTTAAGTGTTTTAGATTTGAGTTCAGCATCGCTTTTCTGCACCGAATCGTATACAAAGAAACGAATGCAATGCGGTTCACATGCATTTTAAAATAACGGATCTTCAACATTTCAACTGCTTCCTGGAAAATTATATAATGCATTTTGCGTCGTACGTTTATTATCTGCACCCTCAAACAGGTCAGTTTTTTAAGGCTTTCATTAAATTATAATCATGGAATCAAATTTATTGCACTTTTCTATTTATGCTTCCAAAGTTCACAGTTATAACTCATACATACATGAGTTTTTGCAATATGCATCTCATTACAATCCATGAACATTTAATTTGGGTGGAATGCATTAATAAATGTGTATACAGAACCCTAAAAGAATCTAAAATTGCAGCATATATGCAGGAAAGCTGCAATTAGCGTGTGGAAATCTGCAGAAATTCACAGGATCTTCGTATTCTGCAAGCATTTTCAATCCATGCAACATCATGCAAGCACTGTTGCAATTCTTCTATGAACTATGATGAATGCTTGTATAGTGCAATACTTAAGTATACACTTAATTCATTCAATTTATATACATTTTTAAACCATTACAATTTTGTTGAAATGTACCATTTCAGCTGCCTCAATTATAAAACCTTGGCACTAATAAAAACTAAACAATGCTATATATATAGTTCAAATTGCAACAGCTCAAAATGTTTTATAAGTTAAAAATTTAGGAAACGACTTATATGCAGGATGTCTGCAAAAATCTTGAATGTAACAATTAAGTATGCCTGAAGTATACTACACCAAGGTTCTACTTTCATCCTTCAAACAGTTTTAGCGAATACAATATTCACTTTTTCTGAAAAAGTTTAGAATGTGCCATTACTGTAATAAAATGACTAAAAGTTTTAATGAAAATAATCTCTATATACATTAGATTATGTTTTTTTGCAAAACTTTATAGTGAGTATGAGGATGCCTACATAAAAGGAGAATGTCAATTAATTAACGCATGCTTGTGCACAGAATACAAAATGCAATATCTGCATGTCACACGTAGCCAATGAGAAGAAACTGCAAAATTGCACTAAATGGGTTGATAGTTTTTGTTTGTCTTTTCATTCTAACAGCTTCTTTTGCTTATGTCACGTTCAAATATCTATATTATACCAAAAAAGTTGCCTTTCCAGGAAATGGAAAGAGAACACAACTACTGCACATGCCGGATATACAATGCAGCATATATAGGGCATACTGTGCAATACGTATTAAGATTAAATGATTGCTCCTTCATGCGCTCAAAATGCATCTTTTCCCATCTCATTCCCAATAAATAAGCCTAACACGGTTGTCAAGTTACTTGCCATCTTACATCTGGAGACAATTTACTATATTATATAGCTACAAATATGGTAGGGGAGACCGGGGTAAGTTGGCCAATTTTGAACATCCTATTTTTTTTCTAGCTTCAGAGCACAACTGGAGAAAA
>JAQFZQ010003444.1:0-10735 GCA_034696005.1 Glomeris marginata | reverse complement strand
CGTTTTATTGGCATCAATTCTATAGAATTGCACACTTTCAAGGGTATGTTACAAAACCGTGTCAGTTCACCTTTAACGTATATTTTCTAATAGACGCCCGGGCTTGTATTCAAAATTGGTAGAATATACGTAATGGCACTTTCACAAACAGAGTTTGAGCCGGTTCTCAATACAAGCGTATTGGGAACCGATTTTTAATCATTATCTGGCCAAAATGATGCGGCTGTAATTCGAAACCGGTCTTCAATTGGAGACCGGCTTCTGTTAGAAAATATACGGTATTTTCAACAGCTGAAAAGTTGGAACACAGATGATCTTCAAATAAGAGTAAAGTTTAGATAATTTTGTTACCATTGGATAGGGCACACATGACTTCTTATTTGTCTGCATGCAGTGTTACTTTTTTATACATACCATGCCTAAAAATCTATTAACAAAAGATACATACTTCTTATCCACACTGTATTATACGTAATATTACCAATCTTGTCTTAAAGGTGAACTGACGCGGTTTTGTAACATACCCTGGGAAGTGTTTAATTCTATAGAATTGATGCCAATAAAACGATTGGTGAAAACAACAAATTTTTACAATTTTTTTACAAATCGTTATGAGTAGCTAAAGAGTGTGACGCCCTGGCGTCACGGAAGGACGTTGTCACCACGCTGGTGTCACAGTGTCCTTGTTGTTTTGCAAAATTTGAATTTGCAGCGCAATTAGGCTTGCAAAACTTTGTCGCGAGTGAAGAGTTTTCATCCGACATCTTGAATAACAGCTCAGCTAGACGCGATCGCCGCCGATCGCTGCGTTTGGCGCAAAATACGCTACTTCCGGTGATGCATTAATTATGTAGAACCGACCTCAAGAACCGACTTTTAGTCATATTTCTCAAATTAATTGCGCATTAACTACCGCTTCAATTTGCTTCAAAATTTCAGGAGTGGTTCAAAACTAAGGTATAATTCTATGTGTTATTTCTCATTTGGATCGGATAATTTTATTTAACCCTGTCAATTCACCTTTAAGCTCTAATAAATTACTGCATCCAAATGTGATGTAAAATTCCCAAACTGGTGAAAACATTAGAAATTTGTGTTATCTAGGCGTTGTTGATGGCTATCATTTTTGTTTGCTCTTCTAACAGTACTATACTTTCATTTTTCACTTCCAACAGATTCCAAAGAATGTGAGGTCAATTACGTAACAAGGTGACACTTTATCCATTTTTTTTTGTCTTATCTGGCAATACTCAGAAAGCTCTCGATAATACTGATAACACGCTTTTGTTTATAAATCAGCGCCAATTTTCCAAGAATTTTATTGTACTATAATTAAAGTTTAAAGCCCATCACGTCAAGAAATAAGCTTATATGGATTATTTACAGCATTAAATGGAATCATTTCTAGCATTATCATACTGGGTGTGTTCAGAAACTGTAGCTATGCGATTGACACAAGTAAAGAGCAAATGACTTCATATGTTTATAATGAGTTCCGGGTGGCACGTAATTACATACTATGTGATTTAAGAAAAACATATAATTAATTGCTTAATGTGGACAAAGCATATGTAAATATAAAATATATTTTATATAAAAAGGTAATTGATTTTGTGGCCGAGGGTTGTAAATCAGAAGTTCGGTTCTTATCATAAAAATATTTAGAAATATTTGAGGAAAAAATGAAAAGAACACTAAAATACATTGCCAATATTTTCAGAACTTCATATAATTTCTAAATGGACAGAAAATGCGCAATATACTTATGTATGTAATGAAACAAACGTTTCAATGTTTAATACATGGTCTTCGTAGGTCGATATTACTGTATTTGATGTCTTGTTGGATTTTAGTTTGCTGCCAGTTTTTTAATGTCCTACACAATAATACATTTTCAGGTAGACTTCTTTTGAACGGGTTGATCACCAATATGCTGAGTGTGTAAGTTTACAATTAATCTGCTCAGATACATTGTATGATGAAAAGTCAATATCTGTATCTAGCTCTATAGTTATGTGACAATAAAACAGTTTAAAAATATTATGGTTAACTGCTCTACAAGATTTACCCACAGACTTGCATAAATTTGTAAAATAGTCAAGTTTGAAAATTATGTTTGGAAAACCACTTAATTAAATTGACCTGCACCAGAGTATAAAAAAAAAACAATTAAAATATATGGACTCGATGGGTTGAGGATTGGAGCTCATTTTTAAGGTAACATGTTACCTTAAGTGCTTAAGTGCTATGCATAGCACTTAAGCAGAAGAAGGTAAAAATGAAAAGGGCATGCATTGATTACATTTATAAAATTTCTAAGTACTACGTACTATGTTTACTAAATGATTCCATTGCAACCAAACAATGCAACATCTACCCAAGCATTTGATGGACGCCCACCAATCTAGAAAACTCATCTCAACCTGTCATTATTAATCTATGCAGTCTATGAAGTAGAAGAAATATTTGCGGGGCTCACAATCTGTATGATTTTTGTGAAGTTTGTGAGCCCCGCAAAAATAGTGCAAATGAACTGCAACGCTCAAATTTATTAGTAATGTAAGACTGTATTCTTTAAATCGAAAGATGCAACGATTTCCTGTATCCCATTTTTAGTTTTCCTGAAAACAATTAAAAATGTGCACACACAGCCAGGGCGATTCTGCTAGCTGCGTTTGGCCACCAGGTGGCCGGGCGGGGCTGGATGGTCAACCTTAAAATTCACAATACAATATTTATGAGTTGAGGATTCATTTGGAATATAACCTTGGATGTGACTGAGGTACGTGTCTATGAATGAATAACATTCATCTGGCTTATTTCATTAAATAGGCTATATATTTCTGTACAACATCTCCATGAAATTCCTTTAATTAAACCAACACTGTTGATATAATATGTAAGACCGACTGTTACAGCAAGCAGTTATCTGCAGGGAATCCAACATCAATTATCAGGACTAGTAATTTGAACTAGAAAACCACAACCAACATGATTACTCTGCATAACAGTCATCCAAGGAACTTGAATTTGAGATTTTTGTATTTTGTGCAAAATCCCAACTTCAACATTTATTTATTCAAAATCCAAGAGTAATTTTTAAAGTATCGCAGCTTCAAAAAAATCTTCATAAATTTAGCTATGCAAATTAGGGGAGAAAACTTGGAATGAAATTCACTATAGGGAAGCATATGGGCAACAGTATCGCCCTCTGGTGGAAAAAGCAGGCTAACCCAAAGGGTTAGCATATCCTAGTAAGTTACAAAATGCTTGCTACATAAAATTATCACATGAAAGAGTGGGTTAGTTCACTTCCTGCTGAACTTCATTTCTTCCACTAACAAACTGCCGGTTTGTTCCATGAATCTCCCACCCTTTGTCACGTAAGCTGATTGTACATGTCTTACTGATCGACTTAAGCAAGATGAGATAAAACAAAGAAACAATAAGTGATATCATGTTTACAGTGTTGTCACTTACAGATTGGAAAATATTTGACAGTGTTTACTATCTTGCCCTACCCGGTATATATTGAGGAATAAAATCATGGCAACAAGGCCTAATAATATATGACTTATACAACAATGCAAGCAATATTGTTTTACAATTTACTTGTAAAACAAATAATTGTCTGGAACAGTAATTACAGGGTTTATGTAAGTAAAATGATTGTAAATTGCTGTCCTCAAACTATAATAAAACAATACTTCACTAAAATCCCTAAATATTGTAACGTTACAAAAAATTTACAATGCTTCTGCAATGCTACCTACTTTTTATTTGGGACAAAAATATTTTAGATTTTTACTTTTCATGACCAACATGCTTTAATGTAAACATGTCAACATTCACATTTTGTTGTATGCTCAAGTGTGTCATGTTGTTAAAGATTGTAAACTGAAAAACTTTATACTATAAGTCGCATTTCTAAACACACAGCGTGACTTATCTCTGTGCAATTAGTTACTGGAGCTAGCCGTGTATTAGTAAACATTGCTACATTAATGTACCGAAAGGGTTTAATACCTCGAAAACGCCTTGCATTGCGATGTCAAAATTTTATGTTATTTGGTAAAATTAATGCAGTAATGCATAAGATTTAAGTAAAGGATTATTATATAATACCGATTTATTTTTATTTTATATATGTATAATATACAGGGTGCGGCAAAAGTCTGGTCATTTTTTAAATATCTCTAAAATAGTAAATACTAGATAGCTTTGTACAGTTTTTGCGATTGAATAGGAAGTCATATAGGGAATACGAAAATCATCGCACGTGACTTATGACGTCATCTTAAAGGTCATCCATGTTCTAACTTTTCAACCATTGAAGACGGGGCACACTTTCGAATTAGGCGCTCGAAGAGCATATCCGATTTAGTTAATGAAAATAAATTTCAGAAAGTTTGGCACATTAGTAAACCGCTTAGAAATTTTTGAAATGTGCACTGCAGTGAAGCGAAACCTAGTTTACTAAGGGTTGTGGGAAGTGGACCAATTGGCACGTAAGAAAATAAACCAGACAAATGTTGCAGCAACCTGACCTAGGTGTTAACCCTACGTAAACAAGGCGTTACTTCACTGCAGCGCACATCATTCATGCCCCGCATCTTAAAAATTCTTCTGTGGAGTATAAATACAGGGTGTTCCAAATAACGTGATTTCTTTTTTGTAAAAAAAATGAAGATAGTTAAAAATCTGATCGATAGGCTGTTATTAGTAATAAGGTGGGGCGGATCGAATGGTCACGTGACCTTTGGCCTCCAGCAAACCGTTCAAGGTTTTTGAAAACCTAAATCGAAAACCGTAGAATATAGATGGTTGGTGTCAATTAGAAAGTTGTATAGGAGCATTAATGTGAAATGTTGAATTTCAAGCATAGGTTTTGAATCCATTATGGACAAATTCCAAAATTTGAAAACGTTCGATTTTTGAAATTTTAACATTCTTGCCGCAGCTTTACAATATAATTTATTACAATTTGAAAACTCGTCATAAAAATGTGAAAACATATGGGTTCTCTCTAATTAATTGCCCTCTACAACTTTCTAATTGATACCAACCATCTATCTTCTACGGTTTACGATTTAGTTTTCAAAAACTTTGAACGGTTTGCTGGAGGTCAAAGGTCATGTGACCATTTGATCCGCCCCACCTTATTACTAGTAACAGCCTATCGATCAGATTTTTAACTATCTTCATTTTTTTTACAAAAAAAGAAATCACGTTATGTGGAACTCCCTGTATATATGTATAAATATTTATAATTAACATTTATTTTAATGTGGTACGAGCGTTTCTAAGCCAACATTTTTAAAAATTGGCTTGCAAACGCTCGTGCCGCATAAACACGTGTGTTTAAATAAATGTGATAATTTTGTACATGGGAAATACATAGCTAAAGTTATACAGTATACTTGGTAAGAAAAATACATAAATCCAGAACAGCTCATTACCTTTTTTAATAAATTCAAGAGGAACTAACTTTATAACTAGGATGAATATGGTTTGCTTGTCACTTGACACTTTGAAGTGTTGCTTTCTGGAAAATAATGGCTGAACCTTATTCATTAACACCCTGCATACGATTTTAATATAAAATAACACGGAAGTGAAATCTTCCATTTTATTTAGAACATACAGTATATTTGAAATCCTGGTAATGTGGCACTATTATAAAACATGCTTAATTCATCGTACATAGTTGGTATTACAATGTTGATTTTTTGTGAGAATGTATGGACCCCTATATATAACAAGTATAGGGAGATTGCAATACAGTATTCACAATAAGCAATAGAAGATGCTTAACCACAAAGGAAGCAGTCGGCTAATAAAAAGATTACTTAGTCAAGCTATAAATTTCGCCGAAGGCTAAATGAACATATAGGTCAATATATCAACGCTTCCAATAACACATTTTATATTAACATAAGTATATCCTACTTTTAGCTTATATATTGTTATTAAATTTGCTGTATAGTGGTGTTTTCATTTGTATAAAATATTATGTATATTCCCCGAAATAAAATAAAAAATACAAACTCAGCTGATGAAATAATTTCATGAAAGTATTTTCTGTAGGGCTATATTAAAATATTATAAACAAAAGTGAAAAGATTTTAGATTTGCAGCGTACCTAACTTTTTCCAAGAATACATTGAAAACCTAAATGTCAAAAGGAGTGTACCACCATGAAAGTTTACTTGGCATTTTCTTGATCCCCTGTTCACCTATCACGTGATCACTGCCATATTCTGCCTACAACCCAATGGAAATTGTTGCCACAGAACAATACTTTCACAGCTTCAAGTGCATGGGCAAATTCTGTACATATTTCCATAGAAGTAAAATGTGGATATTTAAAGGCAGAGCAAGTATGTTGTTAACAGCATTTCTTTTCAATATAGCAGGTAAGCAACTTTTAATAAATCAGTTCATTTGTTTAAATTGCTTTATTTTGGAATTCGTTTGTAAAAATAAAACGGTGTGCATTGTTTTATTATAGTTTATTTCATTTGTTATAAATAAGTATTAATATACAGAATATTTTTTAAAGATAATTATTCATGTGACTTGCAAATTAATTTTAATCCTATGGGATATAGGAGATTGTCAGAGGAGAATAATAATTCATCTTGCATGAATTAACGCCTCAGCGACATTTAGGATTCGGATTATCGTGTAACGGAATTATGTCTTTCACAGTGTAGTATTTGCTCAGCAATTAGTTAAATATTTCATCTAGCACAATAATGAAACATGAAATACAGTATACCAATGAAATGTATAGTAATTGATCCTAACATAAACTGTGCATAACATATTTCGATGTTAAAGCATATTTTCCAAGCAATCTTTATGGATTTTAAATCCATAAAGATTATAAACTTTATTTCGTTGTCACATTTGTTTTAAATACTTGCAAAGTTTATAATCTTACTTAAAATTAATATTATATGCACCATAAATTTTACGAATTTAATGGATATGCAAACCATGCCGCTTATAATGAAAAAATTGTACAGTCTCTTGCAAGATACACCATAGTAAGTTCACTGTTATATATACAGGGTGTTCCACATAACGTGATTTCTTTTTTTGTAAAAAAAGGAAGGTTAGTTAAAAATCTGATCGACATGCTGTTATTACATATACGTAATGCATTTCAAGCATAGGTTTTGAATCCATTATGGACACATTCCAAAATTTAAAACGTTCGATTTTTGAAATTTTAACGTTCTTGCCGCAGCTTTACAATATTATTTATTACAATTTGAAAACTCGTCATAAAAATGTGAAAAAATATGTTTTCTCCCAAATTAATGGTCCTCTACAACTTTCTAATTGACACCAACCATCCATCTTCTACGGTTTTCGATTAAGAATTTGAAAAATTCTTAAACGGTTTGCTGGAGGTCAAAGGTCACTTGACTATTCGATTCGCCCCACCTTATTACTAATAACAGCATATCGATCAGATTTTTAATTACCTTCATTTTTTTACAAAAAAAAGAAATCACGTTATGTGGAACACCTTGTATAGTATTTCATTGAATATTAATTTTTTTGATAAAAATAACATTTGTGATCAAGTCAACACAAAATGTTGGACGCATATTTCATTAACAAATGCAACTTAAAACAAATCACTCACCACAACCTACCCACCCAATTACAGCTGCGACAACTAAAATCAAGGAAAAGCCAGAGACTGCAACTGCAACCAATACAACGTTGCCAGATACAACAGTTGAAATATATGGAACCACTGCAATTTCAGCTGTAAAAACAGCACAAACTGAAAATACTGCAAAATCACTGATAGAAAATGCAGTGTATACAACAGCATTCACTCAGATGTTAAGCAAGACATATGTAACCAATAGACCGTTGCTAATGAATACACCAACTGCAGTACTAAATATAACTGAAACCATTGCAACATTCCTGAATAGAACCGCAACATTGAAAAGTATAGCTGCTGCAAACAAAGCATCAACAGCATCAACATCTGCAAACACTAGACATTCGATGACTGCAATTGCAGCTGAAGAAACCCCTGCAAGCACTGCAAATTTGCCAGATACAACTTCAATTTTGACACCAGTAACAAATGCAACAAGCTCTGCAACTATGTACGAGTTTTCAACTACAAAATCAACAAGCGAAACCGCATATACAATAACTGCAACATCGCCAATTACACCAATTACTACAAAAGCGTTGCCAGCTGTAACTGATTCCACTGCAGTGTCGTCAGATGCATATCAAACACTTGCAATCACTGAAATATTTCCTAGTACTACAAGTGCAATCACTGAAACATTGCCTAATTCTAAAAGTGCAATCACTGAAACATTGCCTAGTTCTACAATTGCAATCACTGAAGCATTCCCTAGTACTACAAGTGCAATCACTGAAACATTGCCTAGTACTACAAGCGCAATCACAGAAAAATTGCTTAGTACTACAAGTGCAATCACTGAAACATTACCTAGTGCTACAAGTGCAATCACTGAAACATTGCCTATTTCTAAAAGTGCAATGACTGAAACATTGCCTACCACAGCAAGGGCAAGCGCTGAAACATTGCTCATGACTACAAGCGCAATCACTGAAAAATTGCCTTCTTCTACAAGCCCAATCACCGAAACATTGCCTGCTACTACGCGTGCAATCACTAAAACATTGCCTAGTACTACAAGCACAATCACTGAAACATTGCCTACTACTGCAAGTGCAATCACTGAAACATTGTCTAGTGCTACAAGTTTAATCACTGAAACATTGCCTAGTACTACAAATGCAATCACCAAAACATTGCCTAGTATTACAAATGCAATCACTGAAGCATTGTATAGTGCTACAAGTTTAATCCCTGAAACATCGACTACTACAAGCGCAATCACTGAAACATTGCCTAATTCTAAAAGTGCAATCACTGAAACATTGCCTAGTTCTACAATTGCAATCACTGAAGCATTCCCTAGTACTACAAGTGCAATCACTGAAACATTGCCTAGTATTACAAGTGCATTCACTGAAAAATTGCCTAGTACTACTAGTGCAATCACTGAAAAATTGCCTAGTACTACAAGTTTAAACACTGAAACATTGCCTACTACTGCAAGTGCAAACACTGAAACATTGCCCATTACTACAAGTGCAATCACTAAAAAATCGCCTAGTACTACAAGCCCAAACACCGAAACATTGCCTTCTACTACGAGTGCAATCACTAAAACATTGCCTAGTACTACTAGTGCAATCACTGAAAAATTGCCAGATACTACAAATTTTAACACTGAAACATTGCCTACTACAGCAAGGGCTAGCGCTGAAACATTGCTCATAACTACAAGTGCAATCACTGAAACATTGCCTACTAGTACAAATTTGTTCACTGAATCATCGCATACAACTTTAAGTGCAATGACTGTAATGTTGCCTAGTACTAGAAGTGCATTCACTGAAACATTGCCTACTACTGCAAGTGCAATCACTGAAACATTGCCCATTACTACAAGTGCAATCACTGAAAAATCGCCTAGTACTACAAGATTAAACACTGAAACATTGCCTACCACAGCAAGGGCAAGCTCTGAAACATTGCTCATGACTACAAGCACAATTACTGAAACATCGCCTTCTATTACAAGCACAATCACTGAAACATTGCCTACTTCTACAAGCCCAATCACCGAAACATTGCCTACTACTACCAGAGCAATCACTAAAACATTGTCTATCACTGAAACATTGCCTACTACAGTTGCAATAACTGAAACATTGCCTAGTACTACAAGTGCAATCACTGAAACATTGCCTAGTGCTGCAAGTGCAATCACTGAAACATTGCCCATTACTACAAGTGCAATCACTGAAAAATCGCCCAGTACTAATAGTTTAAACACTGAAACATTGCATACCACAGCAAGGGCAAGCGCTGAAACATTCCTTATGACTACAAGCGCAATTACTGAAACATCGCCTTCTATTACAAGCGTGATCACTGAAACATTGCCTACTTCTACAAGCCCAATAACCGAAACATTGGCTGATACTACAAGTGCAATCACTAAAACATTGCCTACTATCACTGAAACATTGCCTACTAAAAGTTCAATAACCGAAGCATTGCCTAGTGCTACAAGTGCAATCACTGAAACGTTGCCTATTTCTAAAAGTGCAATCACTGAAACATTGCCTACCACAGCAAGGGCAAGCACTGAAACATTGCTCAAGACTACAAGCGCAATCACTGAAAAATTGCCTACTTCTACAAGCCCAATCACCGAAACAATGCCTGCTACTACGAGTGCAATCACTAAAACATTGCCTAGTACTACAAGCACAATCACTGAAACATTGCCTACTACTGCAAGTGCAATCACTGAAACATTGTCTAGTGCTACAAGTTTAATCACTGAAACATTGCCTAGTACTACAAATGCAATCACCAAAACATTGCCTAGTATTACAAATGCAATCACTGAAGCATTGTATAGTGCTACAAGTTTAATCCCTGAAACATCGACTACTACAAGCGCAATCACTGAAACATTGCCTAATTCTAAAAGTGCAATCACTGAAACATTGCCTAGTTCTACAATTGCAATCACTGAAGCATTCCCTAGTACTACAAGTGCAATCACTGAAACATTGCCTAGTATTACAAGTGCATTCACTGAAAAATTGCCTAGTACTACTAGTGCAATCACTGAAAAAT
>JAQFZQ010003443.1:0-10737 GCA_034696005.1 Glomeris marginata | reverse complement strand
TTTATTTCGGTGCATTTTCTGTTATTTCAGCTTTGCGGTGATCGCGTCGGGTTGCGCCAGTTGCCCCAAGATTAAGTGCGAACGTCCGGGATGTCAGACTTTCTTCTGCTACCATTGCAAACAAGAATGGCACCCGAATCAAACGTGCGATGCTGCAAGGGCCCAAAGGTACCCGAACGTGCACTCTTCTTCGGTTAGTTTCAGCCAAGACTCGGCCCAACGTGAGTTAACCTTGATTATATCGATCGATTGGGTTTTTGAATTTTCATTGCCGTATTGCAGTATCTGGAGTTTAAAAATGGGGCAAATTTTGCTCGCTTCTTTCTAGCAGATGACATCAAGCCATGCCCAAGCTGTCAAGTGCTAATTATCAAGATGGACGATGGATCGTGCAATCACATGACGTGCGCAGTTTGCGATGCCGAGTTCTGCTGGCTCTGCATGAAGGAGATATCCGACCTTCATTACTTGAGGTACGTGGTAACACGTTGCCGTGGATGTCACTGAGCTTTTGCCAACATTAGCCCCCCAAATTGCAAAGTACAAACTGCTTTAGTAAGTGCGAGAGGAACCGGAAAATGATGTTTCAACGAAATAAACTTCTCGGCTTTAATTTATTTTTGAAAGGAGGCATAAAAGGTCAATGATGTTTTTTGGAAATGAACTACTAAGGAAGTGGATAAGTAGGATGGGATTGTTAGTGTTGAAATTGAATGATGGAAATTAGGGCAATATAGGGATTTGAATTCAGTTTCGGAATAATGCAGATTTTGGGAAGATGAGTTTTAAGTAGGGATTAGGGAAATTGGGTTAAGAAGTTATTAGTTGGAAATGGTAAGTCTGGAGAAATAGTTCAAGGAGGAATTAGTTTTGGATGATGGCGTTCAATTAAATATAAAAATGATGAGGATTAGCGTAGAGTGGCATTGCGCAAAGTTGTTCGAAGTGAATTGGGAATCTGGTGGAAATAGTAGTTGTGTAGGAAATGAAATGAGTGGAATAATATGAAGAAATCACAATTATAATTTAGAAAAGTAATTGAATGAAATATATATTTTGTAAAATAGTGATTTTTGTAGTTTTTTCATGCCGAAGCTTTCGAACTCGTTACGCGACTTTGAAACATTTGAAATATTTGAAAAATAAGGCTTGGAAACGTGTGGGAGTGTTTCATCGAGATGGATTCCATTGCTTCTGGGATGCAGTGATTATATATTTAGAGACTTTTTGCAGTCAACATGGGTTTAACGAACCATCGATGTGATCATGCGTAATGTTGTGTATGGTGATGCATGCAATCAATGCCATGCAGTCATGTGCCTGCGTGTATTTTGTCAACACGGTGATCACACAGTATTTTTAGACGTTCGTTTTAATGATGTTGCTGGTGAGCGTTCGATGATGTGTAGACCAATTATAATTAGCATTATGTAAATTGGAGCCAAACATATGATAGTGGGAGGTTTCCTTTTTTGGTTTTTAATTGGCAATGTACGCGTACTTCATATGTACATCTTCTGACTTGAATGTATTGGCGAAAAGATATTTTGAAAGAAGCACATAGTACAGATGTTTGTTTGATGTTTGGTTTCTTGTCGGTTTTAATTGGATAAAGTAGGAAGCGAATGCGGTTTATACAATGATAAGCCTAATTGGACGTTTTCATTCCAGCCCTTCCGGATGTACTTTTTGGGGAAAGAAGCCGTGGAGTAGGAAGAAGAAAATACTGTGGCAGTTGGGCACTTTGGTAGGTGCCCCTGTTGGAATAAGTCTGGTGGCCGGCATCGCGGTACCCGCGATAATCATCGGCATCCCGGTTTGGGTTGGCCGTAAAGTAAGTTATTAAAACATAGGTAATGGCGCGAACTAAGAATATAATATGAATTGAAATGGTGGTCTGCTGGATTTATAGTTGCATACGAGGTACGAAACTTCTTCGAAACACAAGAGGAACTTGGCGATAACCGGCGGAGTAACAGCCTCCATTTTGATATCACCCGTCCTTGCGGGTCTCGCGGTCGGTGAGTTAATTTCGCAACAACATTTCGTCATGAACGTGTGAATGTTGCTCAAGGTCTACGCGTGTGTGAACTTGTGTCAGTTGCGTGCTCTGAAATCTTCCACAGTGTGAAATTTGACAGTGCCTTTTTCCTGGAAACTGTAGTAACGTTGCTTCCGTAGACCTTGAGCATCGCTGATTTGTATTCGGTTGTTCCACTTTGATGAAAAGACGGCATTGTTCCATGTTTCCCGTATCTGTTTCCGTATTTGAGCGTGCGGGTGTAGATGAATATTTTTATCTCTCGCAGGGATCGGCGTGCCAATTCTTCTCGCTTACGTTTACGGGGTGGTCCCGATCTCGCTGTGCCGAAGCGGAGGCTGCGGCGTCACCACTTCGGCTTCCGGAGTCAGGATCGAGTTCGATGAGAATGAGATGGCAGGAGTTGCTGGTGGTCAAGCCACAGGTGATTATTATTATTCGCGCGACATTTAAGGTTGCGATGCTGATTGCGGTGATTTTACGCTTAGTGGATGCCCAGAGCGTCGACACTGGAAGCCATCAAGTGGCGAATCCAAGCATCGGTGAAATGTCATTAGGCATGTCGGCCAGTTTGAGTATGGGTAGTGGCAGCCATCTTGAGCGCATTGGACTCGTGAGGGACAGCGACAGAGAGAGCGCGAGCAACACGGCCATCGCTGGCGCCAGTCTAACCGGCAGCGTGTCCAGTAGTACAGTTGGAGGACCAGCAGGCCACAGGTGATGGTTTTAATATACTGCAAGTTTAATATAGGTAAAGAAGTTACAGTGTTGTTTTTTGTTGGTGTTACTACAGGTTGGAAGTCCACGCGGACGTTGCATCCGACAAGCGCTTCAGCTTCAGCAGCGAGACCACATCTGCGACTGTCAGCCTCAGCGACAGGTCAGCGACCATGTCGTTTGTGGACGATGCCAGCATGAGAGCTCTTGCGGGCTCCATCGTAGGCTGCAGGTAAACATTGAACAAAACCTTTCAATAAGTAACTTATTTTGGAGGCATATTTTGATCGATATTGTTGTCAACAGAGACACGCTGCCTGTGGAAGTGCATGTGGATATCACATCTTCAGCGTTGACTGACCCTTCAATAGAGACAGCTGTTGAAGCAATGACCACTGAATGCGACGCAACTCCAACTGTTCCACCTGTTGCGTGTCCAACGACTTGCGGAGCCGACGAGACAACTTCAACCCGTTCGTGGCGCGGCCAACGTGGAAAACAGAAGTTGTCTGCCGCGGAAAAACAGGTGTGTACATATTCGTTTAATATTAAATTGTGAGCTTTTTTTCCATAGATTAACTGTATAAATATGTGCGTGTATTTGCGATAATTAGGCGAATGCAAATGCAGAGAACGGCAGCGTATGGAGCGCCGAGGACACGGTCTCAGTGTCCGAAAGGGTACGCTTCGACGAGAATGTGAGCTTCATCGACGACTTCCTCAGCAGCGAAGAGGCCCAAGGAGCCCTTCCTCCTCTGTCCACCGACCAATGGCGGCCGGCGAGACGGGTCGGTTCCGCCAGCGGGTGCCGCGAAGAAAGCTGGAAGCCCTCCGGCCAGACGGAGACGTGGGAGAGGGCGCAATCGTGGCAGGGTGTCTGCGAGGAAGGCGGGATGGTGTGGGACCGCAGGGCTCGGGAGGTGCCCGTTCTGGCCGCTTGGAACAAGTTGGTCAGCGAGAACGGCGAGGCGGTGGAAGCGGTGTCCGTGGCCAGCAGCAGCATGAGCAGCAGCAGCACGAGTGGCAGCAGCGCGTCCGCCACGACCATGGAGAACGTTACGCCGCTGCATCGGATCGCTACGTTGGAGGATTGCGAGACGGACGGTAACACTAACCCTAACTGCAATCCTAATCGTGCAAGTGCCTTGTGCAGGTCGGCATCTGGAGTGGCGGGTTGCCCGGTCACTCTGGACAGCGTGACCCTTACGGGTTTCACGGCTGATGATACCGACGATTACGGTGCGGGTGAAGGTAGAGGTAGCGATGGAGGTGAAGTTGAAGACGAGTTGACGGTTGTATGTCATAGGTGTTCAATGAGGTCCTTGAGTGATAGTTGAGTCACGTGTGGGACTTAGTTTGATGGAGCTAGTCGAATGCGAAACTCGACCCGTAATTACAGTGTATATTTTTTCTTTTCATTACTGTGACTTTTTCTTATTGGTTGTTGAATTTAAATGTGTTGATAGTACCTAATATAATGGATCTTATCATGTGAATTGGTGATCTTTGGGGAATTTTGGTGGACGAGGCGCGAGACTTTTTGCAGCGCTAAAACCGTGAAAATTTCCTCTCACACTAGTCTTTAATTTTAATTAACAAACATGCGAATGTAAAAACACAACACTTTTATAAAAGGGGAGATTGTAACTGGTAATATTTTAAATATTGTTTGTAGTCAACTTTCCTTCACTTTTCATTTGATAATTTTAGATATTTGTATACAAGTAAATTCGCAATGTTCAAATTTGTGCTTGCCGCATCTCGTCACATATAGGAAATGATATGTCCATCTACTGGGGAATTGGTAATTAGCAATTTGACAACTTTATTGTCGATTGTAACAACTAACTTATTTACACAATTTACATTTTGATATAAATTGCTGCTATTTAAATAATTGCTTTGAATAACGTTGGGTAAATTAACTCTGCAATTTCAAACAAGAATCTCCGTTGTTAAAAAAAAATGCTATTTTATTTTCAAATGAAGTGAAAGTACAGCATTCAGGAATAAGTAATTACAATTCATAAGGGAATTTATAACAAAGTTTTCCATATACTTTATTATGTACACCACTTATGAATTTTGGAAATGCTAATTTTTACCCAGGATTACAACTTCATGCCTTTATTGTTTAAATTCAAATCCCAATTATGTTACTATATAACTTGTGTATTAATTGCTATGTTTATAACATTATTGTTCAATAATGTTAAATTGTAATTCACACTTACAGATCTTTTCCAAATTTCCTTTCATCAATTTTATTTCCCGGACTTTCCAAGAATATAAACAGGTTTTCGTAGTAGGTGTTCCAAAAGTCACTTGTCTCACAAAATAATTAATTGCTGGAAGGTGGGTTATAGTGGTTATAGCTAGCACAGTTAGTATATAAACTGATGACTTTGCTGTTTGAGTGAATATATAGTTGCCATGCGGAACTTGAGGGCAGTTTTCTCGCATTTTTTGGGGATTAAACCCTGTGAACTATTAATTATTGATGGAGAAAGTGTGGCCTTGGTATATTATAGTAGAGTGGGAATTTGAAAGAGGTACAAACCCCCTAGAAGAAACAATACAAGTGAATTTTGAAGAGATGGGTGCGTACTGTCTCGCATGGTTGCTCATTTATGTACGGTAAAGCTTTGACTTTTTCCCCCCAACAAGGAATGTAATAATTTCAACCGATTTTTGTTCAGTTAAACTCGATAAATGTCATGACAATAGCCACGTTTAGAAATTGGGTCTTCCAGATATCCTGGTATATAGTGTAATTACAAGTGTAAGATTGTACAATCTGCGGTACATCATGTGGCGACAATGTACCCAAGCAGATTTCTACATAATACTGTTATATATGGTAATGATTCTAATGAATATTATCATCGATTATTGTTGACAGTAGTGTGTAATCATTGGACAAGTAAAAGTAAGGTGATGTAAAGTACACCTTTGGATGTTACATTCCTTTGAAATTTTGTGGAAAATTAATTTGTGTATCCAAATAATATTGAGGACATTTTGGAACACTAATGTACTAGATATACCGGGAAATAACGTTTTAAGTGCAAGTGTATGCATGCGGTATTAATTGCAATTTAATGTCAATGCTGGAAGTATGTGTATGTCAGTGAAGAATTTCCAATATTTGTCATGTATTTTGTGTGTGGTGATTTTTGTGTGAACAGTGCGCCTTAAAATAAAATTCCCGAGTTTCATACAATATTCAGTAACATGCATGCCATTTTATAGTCTGCAAAATTCACACAGAACATGTTGATAAATCTTTTATTCAAATTTTTAAAATATTAAACAGATACTGAATTATTTTGTAGTAATAATGGTAATAACCATAAACAATGAACATGAAAGAAAGCATTGTAACTTTAGAAATTGGGTTTGTCTTAAATACTATACTAACAATAAGACTAAGTGTATTTTGACCATTTTGATGTTGCAAATGGCTTATTAATTTCCATACAAAGCGATGGCTGTGATTTGGCAACACCAGCATTTGTTGTAGTACAAGATGGCGCCATTCTGAGATCAGGTGTGAACCAAGGGAACTGAGACTGCAAATTGTCTTCATTTTTGAATGACTTGGGAGTGCAGATTACTTGAACATTTCTTCGCTTTGCATCAGAACATTCCCTGCAAAAACAGTGAGTACCATATTATATAAATGTCGATTTTGGATGGGAAAGAATTAGGACTTTATTCATAGACAAGAGCATGCACCTTAAATCATCTTGCTCCAATTTCCTTTTTGATAAGTTTATTGCCGACTTCTTTTTGAACCTTGAGAATTCATCCGCATTTGTAGTGCATTTCTTATCATCTTCAGTAGATGGAGTTGAATTTATTTCTTCCACGAAAACGGTCCATTTGCTGCATATTGGTTTCTCGCAAGATGGCGACCATTCTTGCGCGATTTCTTTAGGTGGATGGGCATTTTCGATAATTTCGTTAGTTGTTAACGCTTCCAATAAATGACCACCGCGAGAATTTGAAGCTTGTACATAGCGGCGACAATCTTTACTCGAACCGCTACCGTAAACCTTAAAAAAACGTAAAATTGTGATGAATATAGAGCAAGTCGTGGTGGCGCAACTGTATTGCAGAGGAAGCGATCTCGCGCAATATTTGTCGCGTGCAAGATGCGGGTTTGGGGGAAATATTGCACGAGAAGGTATCGCATGCAATTTAGTTGCACGAGCGAGAGTCGACGCGAGTTTGCAAGAAATTGGCGAGATAAAGCGATTAATTAAGGTAATTACTTTGATAACCGACTGTTTGAGTCCGCAAACTTTACATTGCCACTTGTTTGACTTTTTGGCGGGATGAACTTGATACATTTTACACTGGGAACAGCGCAAAACGGTGAAGTCTTGCGCCATGTTTCCCGCTATCTACTGATCCTGTTGCGCGATACCATAGACTAGGGCCGCGACTAGGGCGATCGAGAGGGCGATGCTTGTTATTAGGGGGGGAAAAAAAGATAAGAAATTACAACACTTCGAAATTAGTCATGATTACAAAAAAAAAAAAAAACAGGTTTATATAAAATCTTGATAAAATACACGATTTTTAAATATATTGGTAATTATTTGCATAAATTATTTTGGGGCTATAGCTATATATTTATATGTATATATGTATCTTTTAATTATGTTCATTGTTTTATAATTTTCTTAAGTACATAATGTGTAATCAAGTATGTAAATATAATCAAGAGTATATAATCTAATCTTATCAAAATTCCTGATAAAAAAATCCAAACGGTGTGACTCACATAAGTGAGCTCATATCATTGCTCAAAACCATGTGACTGACATTATGTAACAGTTTTAGAGATAAGTACCTGATATTTTACATAATACATAGTCCTTAATTGTTTAAGGCAAAGTGTGGAGAGGAATTGTTTGTAAGTAATGTTTTTGTTTAGTTGAAGATTATTACATAATTGTAATCATACCTACCGAAACATAATTAATTACACAATATTATTTTAATATCTTTATCCATTTTGCCTGAAATTCAGGAATTTGCAGGACTCGCACAAGTTAAATATGGCTGAGGCGCGTGCTGATAAATGTCCTGACGCTAAGTTGCTGAAATTGGCCTTCCAAATATTGGAAAACTCTGGTCAGAGGCTCATGATTGGAGTGCCAAAAAAGTTTAAAGAAATGGTTTCTATATTACCATTAGATAAGAGTTTTCATAAAGATCTTAACTGGCAAGCTTTGGGATTGCCCGGCATTAAAACCTACGAAACCGCGGTACGTGCCCTTGTCCCAATGTTAAAGAAAGCCAAAGCTGGCCAGAAGATATCACAACCCGACATTGAAAAGATGAAATCTTATGCTGCTAAGTCGATTGCAACCGCAGAACACCATTTGGCTGACATAAAACTTGAAAATGCACCCTCGAAACACACTGAAGCCGTGGAACGCCGGATCACCAATTTGCAATCGATCGCGGACATCTTTAAGGATGAACCCAATGAATAAGTTTTGTAGTAATTACCCTTACTCTATATTTTATATAACTTAAAGTTAAAACGATTAATGAATCTATGCAAGAGAACATTTTTATTACTGTTAGTTAATAATCAACGCAATTACATGTTGGACAATAAAACTAGATGAGAAAAACAATGTTGTCGGAGACCATAATTTGATTGGCATCTGACATCTTATCCAGGGCAGAATCGAGCTCTTCCTGACTGAATGGACTGTCTTTAAACTCCACAGATAACTGCTTTTGAATGTCATCCAGAGGCATAGATTGGGCATGTTTGCTTTTGAACAGTCCAGCCAATGCACGTTTGAATGATTTCAACCTGTCATCTGCGATGTGTTTTACCGATGCCGTGTCCCTCGATGGCGCTGGTTCAGCGGAACCTAATTAACAAAAATATGTAGTTATAGTACATGTTTAGTTAACAACAACCGTAAAACAAGTTTACCTTGATCCGTTATTTCCACGGTGTCATCTTCATCATCGTCAAAATCGTACGGGTCGTATCCTTCTTCGCTGGGTTTCTTCTTGGGTTTTCTCTCCGTAACTTGCTGCGAACTGCTTTTCCGACTGACAAAGAAACAATCATAAGCACACATCCTGTTGTCAGTGAATTAAATCTGATATTTAATACCGTTTCTTGGTTTGCGTAAGCTCAGCTTCTAAATCTTCTTCGCCAGACTCTTCATCGCTTTCGTCGATCTTCCTTTTCTTCTTCTTCTCCAATACCTTGTTACGGAAACGTATTTAGTACATGATCAACTGGGTTTCTGTTTACATTAACAAAGTTAAGCGTACTTTTTTGAAGTAAGCGTACTGGACTAATTCAATGGCCTTTTGAGCATCCTCAACTTCGACTGTCTTGGCGAGACGGGCTTTCGCGTGAGCCGTTGAAAGTCGAATCAGAGTTTCCAAAGCTCTCGCGGTGACTGGTTGAGTCTTAATTTCAAATAATCCCTTTAAATTCCTTGCAATAACAAAAGTATGTGGGGGAATATGTGGATTGATGACAGACCCTGGCAACATCTGGATTCATGTTGTCGTGCGAGCGCAGTTTCGAGTATTCCTCGGCGATGCAGTTCGCCGCTTCTTTCGTCAAAATGGGTTTCATTGCTTTTGCCAGTAATATGTACTTGGACATGAATTTAGTCGTTACTACTTTGCTTCTAAAAGCGTAAAAATAAATGAACAAACGATGTATTACTTTATCCGATCGCACTATAAAATGTCACCTCTTTGAACGCAAACCGGCGTGAAGGACAGGGTCATATTTTTCAAAAATTGGAGTTATGTGTTCTTCTTTTTCAGTGTCGTCGATTGTAGTCAGTAAATCCACGTCACTCGATAAACGAAGAACTGCAAAATTGAATTTGTTAGTAAATTATCATTGTCATAAGACGTAAATATCATTTAATAACCTTCGCCGTCTTGTTCCCCGGCACCTCTGTAACGATGCATGCGCACCACGTGATCCGCGACTTGCCTGTCGTGCTCCGAATCAGCCTGTAAATATATTTTAAAATACATTTCAAATTCAAATTGGGAATTTCATGATGCGAAAATGAGCAGGGTTTTGTATTTACAGTGTCCAACATTATAAAAAGCAGATCGAAACGCGACAGCAGTGAATCTTGCATGCCGATATTTTCCATCGGAGTCTTGTATTGATCGTACTGAAAATAAACGTTCAATTAGACATACAAAGGGTACGAAGATTCAGTACGAAGGGAAATTCAGTTAATAGAATTTAGTGATTACTCTGCCGTAAACAGGGTTGGCTGCGGCCAGCACGCTGCAGCGCGCGTTAAGCCGCGCGTGGATCCCAGCTTTGGCAATGGTGACCCTTCCTTGTTCCATGACCTCGTGTATGGCCGTTCTATCCATGTCCGACATCTTGTCGAATTCGTCTATGCAGACCACACCACGGTCCGCAAGCACCATGGCACCCGCTTCCAATCTACGCTCTCCCGTGTCTTGATCGGTGGTTACCGCAGCAGTCAGACCCACTCCTGATGACCCTCTTCCGGTAGTGTTTATAACCCTGGCTGCGGTGGACATAACGTATCGTAGAAGTTGGGACTTTGCGACGGAAGGGTCTCCGAGTAAAAGCAGGTTGATGTCCCTTTTTGAAGAAGAAAATTTTAACAAGCAGCTCAATCTGCATTTTGCGTGGTTATTTTATTTACCCTCTGAGTCTGGTGCCATTCGGCAAGATTTTCTCCACTCCTCCAAGAAGCATGCAAAGTAATGACTTCTTGATGAACTCGTGACCGTGTATGGAAGGTGCTAGAGATCTCGCCAGAAGGTCGAACACATCCTGAAGTATTTCATCAATTTACTAGTTAGCATACGTAACTTAAAAAGCAAATGAACAAAGTATCAATTTTTCTAACCCGTTTCTTCATCTGACTGAACATCTTGCAATTTCTCAGATCTTGCGTCGAATATTTTGTGGTCAC
>JAQFZQ010003442.1:0-10737 GCA_034696005.1 Glomeris marginata | reverse complement strand
TACATTGGAAACCGGTTTTTAATCATTGACCGGGCTTTAATTGGACCCCGGCTTATGTTAGAAAATTTACGGTATATAAAATAGTATTATACTTGCATTTTGGACTGTATTTATAATCAATTATAATTATTGTATACAGTTCCAATTTATTTATTTTTCTATATCTTAGAAATATTTTGATTGGCTACGTAACATAGTATTTTTACACTTTGTCTTAAAGTTATATTAATTATTGTTGAATGTTATTATTTACTACTTCATATATTTAATACTTATTCCAAATAGATGTTTAACTAATTTTATAATAATAGTCACAGCTCACTTTTAAAACTATACAGTGGAATCTCTATATAGCGGCACCCTTTATAAGGGCATTCCCTTATACAGTACAGATATTATCCTCCTTTGATGCATATAATTGCACACCATATAAGAGCATACCCTTATAAGAGACAGAATATTGAATCCTTTGGTGCGTGCCGTTATACGAAGATTCCGCTGTATTTTTATTTGTTTTCACAATGCGCGGACGTACTGTATTTATATGATGCATTACTTTTCATTGTAATTTGATCCTGAATGTAATTTCCTGAAAGTCTCGACGAGGACAGTTCTTTTAATTACTAGTGCTTTCAAAATTTCCACCTGAGGCAGGTTATTATTTGCTCCTGCTGCTGTTGTTGGTACTATGTACTGCCACGGGTGGCGCTGTTGGCGTTGTTTGCTTTATTCTTTTCCATCACCCCTGATGGTCGGAATATGGGTAGTAAAAGTTCAGGTCCGCCAGTGGGCGACACCGCGAATTAAAATTTAGATGGAGAGGAAATTTGGATGCGGGCGCATGCGCACTCAAACATCTGCCCAATCTCTTCTTTCTGAGCCTGTGGTGATAAAAAAAAGGCAAATAAAAGCTGGGAGAAAAACTATCGATGAATAAGTAATAGGACCGAGTGAAATTACACGTACATACACTACTCAAATATTTCCTTCCAACTTGCAAAATACAATATTTCCATGCACCCGATATGCAAACGTAATTCAGTTTGAGCAAACAAATGCCTAGGATTGTGATTACAGCGCTCCACATTCGAGAGAGTTGCCCGATTTTTGTACCAACCTGTAAATTAAAGAGAACTGAAATTGACAGCTTATATATGGAAAATGCTAAAAGGAAACGAATGTCGTTTTCCGTTTTTGATTCCGATGAATATTCACGGAGATATTAGCTGTTAAGCCTAGTACTCGGTTCACATTTTTCACTGGTGAAGAGCGAATATGGTGGGCCAACAGTGCCAACAAACTCGACATTCATGTGAAGAGAAATGTAGAGGGTGAAAAATGTTTAGTGAATGTCGGTTGGCAAGCGCACATTTCGCCACAAGACATTATGACGCCAGCGCCGTGACATCGCACATCTATGACACCATGGCGTCACATCTTTAACTAGTTGTAACTTTTTTCTTACCAATTTTGACAACTTTTTTTTAGCGCCAATGGTTTTTTGGCATCATATCAATAAACTGGGAACTTTTCAGGGTTTGTTCCTAAACCATGTCAGTTCACCTTTAAACAGTATTTTTTTTTAAATTTAAAATACATGTTGAATTTTTGTAATAATAATTTCATCTGGTTTTTAAGTACTTTCAGCCTTGCTTTCAGTATCCGTAATAATAATAATAGTACGCGATTCTGTTGTAATTTTGTATTGAGGTGTTTACAGTAATCGTGCTTGCGGCTCAGTAGGTGGCGCTTCAAATCAGTATTGCTTTTGGGCATGTAGTAGGGAAAGGAAAGTGGTTTCTATATTGACAGAAATTAAGTAGTATAACAACTATTGAGTAGCTGCTCCGTACACCGGTCAGCACTCTACTGATTCATTATCCATTTGCCACCAGATGGCGCCTTTCAGGGCACCAGAATACACCAGAACAGCAATCTATTCGTTTGAAAATCGACACGAGGTGCTGTCATTTTGTACATGTCCACTCAATTTTATAACAAAGTGTATCCTGAACTAATTCTATTCAATATATTCAAATTTGATTCGTTCCAAAATGGGGGGCCGTTCCAAAAAGATGTCAACGGGGAAGAATGGCAGCCGAATGCAAATGGCTGCCGTTTTGTCAAGATGCTGTGCATTGCGACCAGGGGGTGCTAATTTACATGGAAATGTTGTCGGCAGTGAGTCTGTTTGCAAGATGGCCGACTACATTTTGTATAATTTTTTTGTTCATTCGTACCTATACGTAATAGTGGTCGATGACATAGGGATGACATTGGGACACAAATCACACTGCTCAAGCCCCTCCCCTCTTTTCACACTATGCCACCACCCACAATGGCTGCACACTTTATCGACCGACTCAACTGTAAGTCATGTGACCGCAATCTTGATATATTCAACAAACTGCAAGTCGCCAAATTAGCATACGGCTCCTTATTTAATCATTGATCGGGAAATGCGTTTCTTAAAGATGACGTACCCTGTATATGTATAGTATGTTATTCACCGCTGTTTGACTTATGTATTTCGGTTATTGAATATATCTGTGTATGTTTGCTTCTTCCTCTAGGCACACATATAGCATTATGTATATTGGACGGTTATTGATTGGTAAAAATCTTATTCGATTTCATACTATGTAACATATACATGGTGGGGTAATAAAGTAAGGTTAATCCCGGAAAAATAAAATTGGAAGGAAACCATTTTTGGTTATACTATGTAGAACACATTTCCAAATTTTATACTTGAAATTTTGCGATATTTAAAGGTGAACTGACACGGTTTTGTAACCCCCTTGAAACTTTTTCCAGTAGCTGAGAACATGCAAATTAAAATGTTGCCGGTGTTAAAAAATGTTTATACAATTTATTCGCTGCGCTATTAATGATAGAAGTTTAAAATTTTGTGAGTCCGAAGGTGAAAAAATACTTGTCATAGCATAGTTCATCCTCCTTTGCAGTGTAAGTCACTTTTGGGGATTGTTGGAATGATATACATGAAGTTTTCAGAAAAGCTGTGACGAAATAAGGATTTTTTGACGAAATATGGGTCTTTTTGCGGCTAAGCTGTAATTTGGTATAACTACAAAACCAATTTTTCCCCAGAACTGCAAATTTAGGGTAATAATATGCATTTCATTTACAATCGTTTCCCACATTTTTATCGAAATTAATAATTCATTATTTTACCCTGTCAGTTGACCTTTAAGAATTATATCAATTTTAATTGAAAGTAAGTTGTTATACTCCGAAAAACGACTGCAGTAATAGTCGAGCCAATTGTAACAACCCTGTCCGTGCAAGGGCCACACTTATTGTGTGGTATGAACAGTCTATAGTATAATTAACCCAAGGACACAACATACTCTACCAGGACTATAGGCACGGCCACCCATTTCTGATGAAGTAGGTGTGTACACCATAGCTGTCAATTTTCGCTAGGAATCATGGGAAACAAGGGCTTCACACTGTATCGATATCCGTTTTCGATACAGTCCGGTACAGGCAAAGAAGTACCGTCGGGTACGATCGTCGGTACGATCCTATTCGATATACAATACTGTATCGAAGGAATGGACGGTACACATTTACAGCGCCACATTGCAGCCAACTGTGAATCAATGGTGATTTCAAGCAATCAGTTTAGGTGCCTAGACCTGATAGAGTATGTTGTGTCATTGATTAACCTAAGGTGTTTGAAAATAAAATGTAAGTTTTATAGCTTAGCCTCGTACACCAATATTATAACATCACATAATAGATATAATACAGCACATCCCAGCTTCATTAATCATTATATATTAATTATTTAATATTAAAGATCACTGTCCTGACTGGATTTAATTGGGATATCGGTGGGTTATCTGCAAAGTTTCCCAGAAGTCCATTAATCTTATAACATGAGTGGATATTGATTAATAGGATAAAAGTGCAAGTGTTGCCAATCCTCGGGGCATTAATGTTGCAACTGAGCGGTGCCGGAAATGTCCCTTTTGCCCCGGAAGTTGCAACTTTAGGGTCAACGGCGCTCCGGGCTTCGGTCGTTTCGTTCTGATTTCATTATATGGCCATCTTTTACTCGCTCTTTTCTTTTATTATATTCTGGTTGCGAGATAATTGACAAGCTTAGGGCAACACATTTCCCGCTACAGTAAATTGGCAACGTTAAAATTAATCAGGGTGGATCAGGATTCGGGCAACACTGGCACATTATGAAGGTTCAAACAGTAAGTTGAACAGTTGAACCTCTAAACTTTCAGTTATTGAAAATTTATTTTTAGAAAGTTGTATTATTAAAAAATGTTACATGCAATGACTTGTAAAATATTAGTCAATTTTATTCAATTTCTCAAGTTTTTCAACTTATTGAACAGTTACCTTGCTGTAAAAATAGTATATCAAATTTACTCTTCATTGTGGAAAGAAGTTTTTTTCCCTGCAGGAACAGGAAAGTATGTTTCAGATATCGAAAATACCAGTTAAAACTGGCAATTATATAAACAATTAAGTATGGGAATAATAATAAATCAGTGCATTCATTTTGATTTCGCGCGGCTAAATTTTCGCGGTAAATTAATTTTAGACCTTTAGCAGTGACTTTATTTCCGTGGTGTGACAGCATTATTACTACAGTATATACGTAGTATTTTAGCTTATGAAAATTTTGCGGTGCATAAAGTTTCGCGGAAAATTGAAGTTGTGCGAATATCGCGTAAGTAAAGCCACCGCGAAATAAACCACTTTTTAAGTTTAGGTACATAGTATACGGAAGTTTCAGTTATTGAGGTTTGACTGTATGTTTAATGCATTTTGGGCAATATTGACTTTAATTAAATGCTATTTAATGGTTTGCAATTTGTCTACAGTATATACTATACTGTCTATGGAAAACCTGGGTATGTAGAATCTATGCTATAGTTGAAAGATGACTGGTGTAATGGCGGCCATGTTAGGAAATCCCATATGCTGATATTGTGCATAACTTGTGCTGTAAAAGCGCAGACACTTTTAGCATTGCTTTTAGAAAGGGACCAATAAAAGTTTCTGCGGTCGTAAAATGGGAGTTTAATTAAAAGTGGAGGCAGTGTTGCCAATTTCAGAACAAAGTAGTTAGGATTGGAGGGAAAGGATTTCGTTATTTCTATAGTAAGTATAGTGCTATATAGTACTAGTATGGGTTTTTCGCCTTTCCTCTCATTGATGGAAGGGATTTGCGGCATGTGACACGCCCCTTTGGTGTTCAACGTGCGTATGCAAATGAGGTGGTTGTGCGCATGCGCAGTGCCATTTTTGAAAGGCGGCGCTGCTTTTCATTAAAATTTCACGCGTTTTGTGTTCAAGATTTGCGTTTTCGCCTCAATGACACGCACATACAACACTAAATTGCACCCACTTTTTTTCTTATTTTCCTTTTCTTTTACTACTGTTGTATGACAATGGACCCAAAAATCTTTCCTGGTGGTGTATAGTATATATGTATGTATGGCAAAAATGAATTTAAGTCTGTATGTAATATGCAAATCCGCAAATATGAAACACAGTTGCGGGCAACATAAAAACACACTCCCCTCTATATGGTATGATGCTATTTCTTGAAATTAAATCACAGAACACCTTCCGTGAAATTTAAAACGAACAAAAAAAAATCAATTTTCATGTTGTTTTTTAGGGGTGACTGGAAAAGGGGAGAAATTTGCATTTTGAATGAAAAACTGGTTCCTATATTTCTATGGAAAGTTAAAATAATTCATGCTCAGGAGATGGTAAATATGTTTTGCCATGTTAATAATTTATTTGTCAATGTCATCATAATTATCAATTTAATGTATGGTTTGGGGAAAACAATTATGTATATAAGTTTTTATTTGATTAATTTTGAATTAAATGATATGTAAATTACGTGTGTTTTGTGCAGTTATTTGCAAATATGTATTACATTTTTCCTGTATATATTGTATAACTGAAATAAGATTTTCATTAACTTTTAGAACTTTAAAACTTGATTTAAAACCATAGAAAATGTCGTGTAAAGTATGTGTTGTTTTACATAATACAGTGTACATTGAAACCTGTCTATGGTGGAATCTCAAAGGACCGGAGAGGTTTTTTAAAAACATAAATCATACAGCCAATGGTGCAATAAAAAGGGAAATTTTATTGTTACATTAAATTTTAGTACTTATTGGATAGATAAATATTGCAAAAGTTATTTGCATTGCTGATTCTTGCGCTGAAATATAAAAGGGGGACTGTATTTGATTGACCACGCCCACTTTAATGGCGGACTTGCACGGTAATGAAAATAAGGTGTGCATGGTACTTTATCCAAATTCGTACTTAAAATGCAATATGTTCTCTACCCCTTCTAGCAGGTAGTTTAAAGGCGAACTGACATCGTTTTGTAACGTACCCTGATAATCGGTTTTTCAGTAGTTATTGTGTCCTTTATAACACTGGGGCAAGCAGAAATCGATTACCAATTAAAAAAAAGTTATGAGCGTTTTACCGATCCACGTCATCACACCTTGTGATGTCACATTAGCTCAGTATGAAGTGCCTGTTGCCCCAAAAGAATGAAATTGCCTCAACCAATGACATCCTAGTGAATGACTAACTCAGCCAATCCACTAGCAAACTCGGTTCTCACATCGTCAACGTGATTCACGCGAGACGAACAGCGAGTGCCCCATACTAGCAGCCGCTCGCTACCCAGTACCTTTTCCAGTACCGTTTCCATGGAAACGTTTTGCGCACTCTGTGACGTCACATTCGGTAAAACGCTCATAACTTTTTTCTTCAATTTGTAATCGATTTCTGCTTGCCCCAGTGTTATAAGGGACTACTTAAAAACCGATTATCAGGGTACGTTACAAAACCGTGTCAGTTCACCTTTAACAATGAACGCTATGATGTTTAATCGGGTGATGGGGCTTCGGCCGCTAGTTTCACATAGTAATGAATAGCAATGAATAGGTGCGCGCAACTTGTACAATGCGTATATGTAATTTGTTATTGGCATAATAAGTCATTTGTTTTGTAATGATCAAGGGCATAACCGATCAATGAACACTACGAATATCCTATTGTGTTAGATTAATGTAAAGTAGATTAGGTGTTATTATATTTAATATCTGAAAACTGTAATTTGTAAAGCGTAAATATAGGGAATGTTGGGAACAGTATGTAGTACGTAGAGGGCGCCACTTTGATTCCCTTTACAGCCGCTCCCACCCGTCTCCACCCACAAGTTCTGTGATTGGTCTACTACCTTTTACTCTTATTTCCCCCGGTGGGGCCATCAATATTTTATACTTTTGCGAGCACATGTTGCAAGTTGGCGGTATTACTATTATTATTGCTACATACGTCTATGTGTATGTGCTACTTATACATACTGGCTGTGTTCAAAAACTACCCCTGGTGTGAGCACCAAGCACTGTGCCTGTTCAAAAATTCAGACAGGGAACTTATGAAGTCACCTGAGCATGTTCAAAAAGTCATACTGGGGTATGACGTTTTGATGACATATGATGACATCACAAGCACCGAGCATGCTATCCGGGAGGTAGTGCAGGATAGCAGTGCGGTGTGAGTGCAGTGTACTGCTCCTACACCGCACCTACACTGCACCAGGCGCACTGCACAGGGCACTTTTTGAACGCAGCCACTACCTACTTGGTGTGTGACTGATGATGACGTCACAGCACGTTTCATAGGCCTAGTTCGTGGAATGAGAGCTAAAAGTTTTTATTCCACCTGTAGTTATATTTTTCTCCATTTGTGGATGTCTTGTGTATATAGCACAATCTTGTCGTTTCCTGAGGCAAAGCAAGTGCTAATCCAATGGTGTGGCAATTAAATTAGGTCCGGGCGGCCGGAAGCAACACTGATAACGTTGTGCGCATGCGCAACAACTTTTCTCTCCCACTCTTCCAATTTGACGCAAAACAATCCGGATCAATGTGGAAAAGTGGTGCACAAAAGTAGCAATAGATACAGGGAAAGGTCTAATAGCGTAATATCACTCTTCCCAATATACTGTAGTACTATATCGATTTACAGCTTCAAGAAGTCAGGGAAATTTAGGAGAAGTCACCTGGGAATTACTAAGGGTAACTTGAGAGAGAATTGCAGAAAATTCAACCCATAAATTGTGAAGGAAAATGATTATAACAATGAAGATTCCGAAAATGACCACTAGGTGGCGTTGGTGGAATTCCTCTTGTTTTTGTGCCTTTAATAAGTATTGTGAAAGGATTTGTCAGGGAAATAATGGGGAAAAGATCTAGGAGATTGAAAATGATGTTAAAACTGTCTGTAATCATAATGAAGACTCGAAAAGTGGCCACTAGGTGGCGTCATTGCTTTTAATTGTGTTCCTCTGTTTTTGCTGCCAATACCAATTAATGGAAAAGTATTATGAAGGTCTGTATTACAAATAGAGTAAACAGTTGTTTCTATTCGGAGCTAACATGTTTGTGTGTGCTAATATACTGTGTCCAAACTCAAGTTGGCAAGACATCAACTGTTTTGATCACTTTTATATAGAAATATCAAGCAAATTGTGGAAGTTATTATGTTGTACATTAATCTATTCGTAACATTTGGACAACTTGACAATATACTAGTTTATTTTCTTAAATTTTAAATGAATTAATTACGTTGAACCAATTTTAAGGAACTCTGCCACTTTGAGTATGAACAGAGTATGCACATATTGATTTTACTGCAAATGCCTGTAAATTTGAAATTCTACAATCAAAACTAAGAGTTTGACTTTTTCTCTTGTAATAAACCTGTTGTAATGGCTGCTGCATGGTTCAATTAGGTTGAATAGGCTACTATAGCTCCACCTGGTGGATGAATATTGATGGTGCACTGTCACATTGGCCTTTTCCCTACATCCAAGTTGTCACATGAAAGTGGCTCGAAATCGATAAAAATTACATGTTGCTGTTATCTTGTTGGTGTGAGAAGAGAGGAAACAAGCTGATTTCTATGCGGCAGCCATTACAACTTGCATTCAAACTTCAACGGCGCTCCAATAAACTGACTATCGAAGCTTACTTTATCATTCTACTAAAAATGCAGCACTTATTTCGCTTGGACTTCCTTGAAAATATGAATTGTGAGGTGAATGTATAAGCTTATGGGGCTTGATCCAAATAAATGGCCCCAGTTCCTTGCACTCTAAACTGCAACTTTTTTTATTTCTTGCATAAAACCCAAACTTATGTATGTACTTATGATGCAAAAAATTGGTGATGAAATATATATTGTATTTATTCACAATGTGAAGGCAAATGTTAATTTCTGTAATTTTAATTGTAATAAATATGTATTTTAAATGTGTAAATAATTTTCCAATTTCTAATACATTTCCCAGAATGCATAACTTAATTTTTTGAATGTCCCCAAGTTGCAGGGAATTAATTTAAAGTAAAATGGAGATATTTTATTGTGGTTGTGTTGAAATTTTATATAAATACACAGGGGGAAAAATATACATGATTATGGAATTATGATTTTCCAACTATAAAATACATACTATAATTCAGAAATTATTCAGTAGCACCTAATAGAGACAATAAGTAGAGGCCCTATGTATAACCTCTTGTCATCTCATGTATACCTCCTGTACAAACTTCCGGGTTTGTTGGAAAGATGAGAGCGTGTGGGCGTGACTTCCGGTTGGTTTCATTTGCAACGCCCTCTGGCGGAAACGTGTGACACCCGAGACTTGAATGGAGAAAACAAAGGGCGTTTTGGATGGATGGGAGGAGGATGTGAAAATTGCGAGATAAAAATGAAAAACCTGCTCCTCTATAGAAGTAGAAAGAGGAAAATTATTGAAATTTAATCCCACAACTTCAAATTTGCTGGCGGCGAAAACGCGAAACGCCATAGTTGGGTGTGTGACGTCCATGGCGGCGGAGCGCCGTATGATGTGCAGTAATCAAAGTGACTTTTCGCTCTAGATTGCCGAGTTTTCCACTTTTTTCAACCGGATTTTTTCCCTTCACATGTGTTAGATGAAACCTTTACTCGCCTTTATGAGTGACGAGGGTCTTGAAGCAAAATGAAAGTATTGGGCGATAGATGTATCAAGAAAAAAAGGGGAATAAAGAAAGGGAAAGAAAAATGGCAAGCACTCGGTTAATGAAAACTTGGTGCATGGCTGCCACATATTTTCCCTTGGATTCTGTACACGTACAAGAACAAATCGATACGTTCTTCGATTGCGATTTTTGCCAACATGATATATATGCACACATTTTGCCTGTCGCTTACCATTTGTCGCATTACCGGTTTGCGTCATCCGCGAACATCTTCGCTTCGTATCTTTCGTGAAATCCAATCGGAGCATAAATGCGAGCAGCCATAGTGTCAGTCCTGATATTTTCACTGGCTTTTATCATTTGTACGAGTAGGAATGGTTAAATTAAAATGACAAGTGCAATTTTGATTCGCGCGCACTTAACAATTTTAACCATGTTACGCGTATTATTCGCTGTACGTATAATTACGCAGGAAAAATGCTGTGTATAGCAGAAAGACATTGTCTAAAAGAATTGAAATCATGTTACATGCATTAATTGATTAAGTAGGGGAGACCGGGGTAAGTTGGCCAATTTTGAACATCCTATTTTTTTTATAGCTTCAGAGCACAACTGGAGAAAAGTTTGATATTGCACAATAACAGTAAACCCTTCCTCTACAGAAAACCAATTT
>JAQFZQ010003441.1:0-10739 GCA_034696005.1 Glomeris marginata | reverse complement strand
CCATGCGATCTGTACATTTGGTGCAGTTCCACCTCCTTCAGTTCCGAAGCTCTGTACATTTTTAAATGCAGTGCTAACATTTCTGGCTTTTATAGGAATGTCTTATTTACTATTGTGTGCTTTGCCCCTGTATATATTTGGACTTGCACAATGCTTTTACAATTTTATACATAGCTGTCCTTATAATTTTGTTACAGCTTCCATGTCACGAAATACGTTTTTCTGGGCACAGTTTGTCAGTTTGCAATATTTATGGCTGATAATGGCACAATACAAAAAATTAACAACCGTGAATGTAGATTGGAACATGTCATATTGGTTGCTCTCCTAGTGTCCTTATAATTTTGCAACATACTGTACTATATTCTGCAGCTGCAGTTATAGTTATGTATATGTTGTGCCAGGTCGAATGGAGTAATTGTGATTTGATAAGTTTTCTAAATTTGTTTTCGTTACTCTTTAGAAAGTGTTTTCGCACTCCAAAAGTAGTCCAGAAAATTATTTATTATTTTAATTTCAGGAAATTTTGAAATCGGAATGTATTTTTATATTAATTCCGCGTTCTTTGTGGCAATTAATCTGTCTAATTTTAAGACGGAAATAAATAACCCATCGCAGATAACATAGTACCTGTCTTTTACAACAACAGATTTGACCATGTTGTACCTTATCATGCGTAAGAGCCAGTTGAAACATGTTTTCATAGTATGTATTACTATAATTTTGTGTTATGCAATGAACCAATACATTAAATTCGGGTAGGAAATATTCTGGGTACTTATTTTGGTTTTAAAATTGTATGATTACAAATGCTCTTATGCTATATGAAGGCTGTTATTGCATAATGTAGGAGCCATAAACATTGTGTCTTAATTCAAATTACAAAGCTGTAAAGTATGTAACATCAGATTGCTAATTGCATTATCAGGTGAGTGGTATCGTGACGCACTTGGGTTCTGGTGGTAAAGTAATGGGTAGTGACGGCTGAAATAATTGTGAAAGCAAAGAAAGCCTAAAGTGCTTAAACAAAGCATATGGCAACACCAAATTCCTTGAACTCTGCAATGTTCACGTCAACTACAGGAAAATTAAATTGCTATTTCAAGTGTGACAGTATGCATTTACACTTCAAAAAGTTAATTGTTGCATGTAATTAGGATAACTTTTCCAACCCACCCTCCCACTAATAAATGTACTCCAAATTTTATCACATTCCTCTCCCATCCTCTATACATACTAAAGTTATTGACTTCTGTATACGATGGCAAATGGCTTTCTTTTTTGGCTCTGATGTTGTAAACTGTTATCTTTGTTTATTGGGAATAGTAACTCAATTAACAAAAGCTCCATGTTTGCGTATCTTTCAGTGAAAATCCGACCTTTCGATGGCATAAGCTTTTACACAATAAATTATACAGGGTGCTGCAAAAGTCTGCTCATTCTTTAAATATCTCTTTAAAATGGCAAATGATAGATTTGTACAGTTTTCACAATTGAATAGGAAGTCAGATGGGGGAATACGAAAATCATATCGCACGTGACCTATGACCTCATCTTCAAGGTCATCCATGTTCTACCTTTCAGCCGTTTAAGATGGGGCAAAACTTCGAATTAGGCACTTGAAGAGCACATCCGATTTAGTTAATGCATGAAAATTAATTTCAGAAAGTTGAATTTGAACGTCCTGCTGATATTACAGTAGAGTCTCCATTATCCGACCTTCAGTAATCCTACATTCTGCTGTAGCTATGCAACGTAAGAAAACGACTTGCTGTATTTACTGTTTTTATTGCTTGCACTACTGATGTTGTCATGTCGAGACTTTTAACCCACTTCCCAAATAGGAATCGCGGCAAAACAATGAAACCAGATCATATACTTTAATTAGCTTTTTATTTTGTCATTGCTGTATATTAAATGTCGCTTTCATTTATTATTATTTTATTTAATTGAGGTTTATTCCAAGCAGTAAATAATAGTTTGGGAGCACTGCCACGTATATAATGAAAGTAACAACTGTAGGAATTTAGTATGCATAATAATAAATGCAGTGCTGCTACAATAAATTACATTCCTAATTTATTTATTCATGTATCGAATTTCACACCGAAGAAATTACCGAATTGAATTACAAATAATTGACATACGTATCCATTTTGAAATGTAGAAAATATTGAGTGACTATAGTCTTTGTTTAGTGCACTGGTTTTATTTATTGTGCAACTATCGGGAGTCATCCCCAGATGCAATTTGTACTCTTCGCTTTAGTTCAACCAAAGGTTTAACTTGCAATTGTTGGTATAAAAAACTTCATTGTCATAAACTGTAGTGGCACAAATGGATTTAGAAGATCAGTAATTTTTTGCAGACTGAAAATTCGTAATTCAATATGTGGACCAAAAAAAAAACGTCAATTTATAAATAAGAGGTAAAGCTTATAACAACCTGAAGTTGAATGCGTCCTCGTTGATGCTGTTTCACAATGATAAAGATGTGCACATAGATGAATGTCATAACTGCGAGTGGCATGAAGAACAGCGTGGACACAACAACTCTGAATGGTCTGTGCACTATAAATGTGAATACTTTGCACTGATATGACATAAAACCCTGACCAGGAACGCTAACAAAGTAGATGAAGAAGAAGGCTATTGGTAACGTCCACATGAGGGCAATGGCCAGCAAGGTGTTGTGTTGCGTCATAATGGATGCGTAGTGTAGTGGACGCAGGATACCGATATAATGGTTCACGGCCAGTAGAAGAAGATGCAAAGCGCTGATGACTAGACCTGCCAAACGGAACACTTCCAATGTTGTCGGTAAACAGTTGGAACTGAAGTGTATATTATATCCAACCGGAAACAAGCTGTTCACAATCAGTCCGCTGCCTACTGTGAGCGAGACAAAGGCATCGGCTAGGGCCAAGCTTACGCTGAGACACAGAGTTGGGCTCGGTCGTCGCCTCAGCCAACGAACTGAAGCAACGACCACCACATTGATTATGACCGATAATAGACAGAAGAAGAGCATCATTGGAATTATTAGTCGATACAGAGCTGCTCTGTCCACTTGCAGTTGCGTGGTCACATTGGATACGTTAACACTCCAGTTAACGGATACCTCTATGTCACCTGGGTTACCTGCTTCCAGGGATAGGTTAGAAAACAAAGAGGAACTACTACTTGCAGAACTTTGTGCTAACAAAGTTTCCATTACTTGGTTGGCTTCATCGTCTTCGTACTCCTCCACCCGGGTGTATTGCGGCATGGTTCTTCCGCTTGCAACAATGTTACTTTGGATATTGTCTTCGGCAAATAGAGCGTCTGTTGGCATTTGGGACGCTTGGTGGTAGTTGTAGGCCACGGTTGACATCAACATGATCATGGTCTAATAATCCGAATCGATGAGCAAGAAGAAGAGGATGCGTGCTGTTTGCGCTTCATCGGAGAAGATGGATGCCAATGACTTCTCCTCTCTGGTTGTTCATCTGTTTCAGATAGCCACTGTAATTGAAGTTTCGGTTCTGACGCTAATTACTAGAGTTGTTTCCCAAACCGAGGCTAAGTTGATTCTGACGGTGGCCGTGTGTTGCTCGATAAAATGATGCTCGTATCGACCAATAGGAAGGCGTCTTGCGTTAAAGCCAGTCAACCAATCGTTGAGCCGTCCGCATCTTGTCATTGGCCTCACTCATTCCGCATTTGCTCTAAAAAAGATCACCCCACTTTCCCGGAAAATCTTATTTTCTGTATTAGCCCTAATGATGTTACGTACGACCCCTAGAAGACTTTATCCCCAATCGTTTAGCAAAGTTTCTATACAAGAGAGTTTTAAGAGGTATTAAAGTTGATCTTGTTAATGGATCACTTCACGAAAATAAACCTGTAGGCATAGCCATAAGAATAACTGAAATAATGTTTAATCGCAAAGATAATCCTGATAGAAGGACTTGGAAAATTTTCTAGCCACGGAATTAATACTGCATTAATGACAAAAGTTAAAGTTATCTTTTTGAAATAAATGTCTGCTTTTATTGTAATATGGTACCTATGTATACTGTGTCTCCATGCTTTAAATGAAATGAAAATGCCCAATTAACCACTTAGTGTTGGCAAATTAATATTACTCACATTTTGTCATTTTGACGACTTAAGTAGGTCAATCTTCTACAATTTTGGTTAATATATTTTTTCATATGTCACGTGCGATCAAAATTATTGAATTCAAAATTCAAGTTAGAATGCAAATTTTTGTTAGAAGTGCAGTTAGGAAATTTAAATACAGTTGTGTGCGAGAGTATTCATTTGCAAATAACTAATGGATGGGGAATTGTGTACACTGATATTTACATCGGAATATTTTTGACTTCTAAGGTATTTTGATATACAAACATATATTTCCCACTTACTAAAAAAGGTATTGTTACCATCCTGTCAGCTTCGAAGAAATCAAACTTTCTCCAATTTAAATTATGAGTGTATGCGCTATATACAGTGTTTAAACTCTGCTATATGAGGGTGTTCGAGCAATAAATAAAATTCAGAGAAGTCAGATGGCCACACTGTGGTTTTTCTGTGGGCATTCTCTGTTTGTTTCCACAAGGTATTTCCTTTGACTCTGTGAAAGGTCTATATACGGTGTTTCTTCTATAACTGTTGATTTTTTTTAAGTCTGGGTCTTTAAAATTGTCAGTTATAAGTTTGGTGAGAATTTCATTTACTTTCAGCAGTTAGAGTTTTGTTGTAATTTAATCTGCGACCTGTGGGTCTTGTTATGTATTTGCTTCAATTACATGGATATAAATTTAAATATATGCTAGTACTTATGCGTTATATTCCTTCCTACAGGAATAATGTTAAAAGTTGACCTGCACGTATTTCAGGTGATGAATTAAACGAGCAGTTCAATGAAGACGTCAATAGGAGCAATAATAGCGATGGAAGTGTATAGCAACTCTGAAAATTTATCCCATTTTGACATTGTCATTTTCAGAGAATTGTCCTTTGTACGTGGTTGTTCAATGGTATCCTATTGTGATCATTTTCTCTGTGTGAAAAGCTGTTCAGCAGTTTGGCTTATATTTTCCAATCCCACATTGTGCACATCGTCCACTGTAAAAATGGATTGTATTTTTTACAATCCAAGCAACTGTGCCACGCTGTTCTGAACTTTATTGTAGCCTATTCCAAAAAAAAGACATTGCGTAGTATTTGAGTGCACCAGCGGAACTGCATGGATAAAAACAAAAAAAGAGATACGGATAAATAATCCGTTCACTTTCATTTTGCACTGAAATTGCGAATTTTTATTTCTGCTGAAATAACATTTCATAATTCTGATATATGAACATGTATTCCCTATGGCCGTTGTTGGAGGAACTCCTAGGAGAGGTTTTTTTTGTCGGCTGTGGCAGATTGCAACATAGTCAAAGGTGTAAACAGGAAGGAAGCTGTGTAGGGTGCAATCATCTGTAGTCATACATACGCCATTCGTATGCGTGTTGTTTATCTCAGGATAATAAACTTGAAGAGTACACAACGGGAACCAAAGCAGCAATTTTTTGAGCTAGCAAACGCTGCCGATGTTCCAATTTTCACATTTCTCAATGGGGTTATTTTTCTTACTTGTGTTTATTAGAAATTCTAGCTTTGCCATTTGTGTGTGTGTGTGTTATTTTTCCTATTTTCATGTTTATGTTTCCTTTTGCCGCTTTCATGTGCACTTATAGCCTATATTACGAGTAAAGTTTTGCACATGAACGAAACATTATACATATTTTAAGGAAAACAAAATCATATTTATTTGCTCATAAAATAAATAAATATTGGAAGTTTAAATTAACTTGCAAACATGATTTCTTTCGTGTCATTGTGACCTGCACAGAGATTTGTTTCCGTAAACGTGTAAATATATTTCATTCTTAGGGTTAGCTTGTTGTGTGGACCAAGTTCATGCGTGCATTTGTATTATATTATTTGTTTCATGGTCGCTGTTCACTTTGCCTCTATAAAATTGGATTGCGACTCGAAAATGTTTGGGAACAGCTGCATGATTAGTGAAATGGAACTTGTTCTTTTTTTTTTAGCTGTATGGTGGCGCCCGCCCTATTCAGTATTGCACTACAGTCTAATAAAGTCACTGTATGCAGGGTGAACAGAAAGTCTGGAAACATTGCTCTTGAACTGTGATAGATAGGGGAATGGTGATGTGGTGGTTGCATAGCATGTAATACAGTCCCAAACGAATGGTGCACTCGAAATTGCCATACATTTCTTTCACGGTCATTGGTGTTCCAACTTTTCAACCGTTTAAGATAGAGCACAATTTCGAAGTATATGCATCCGATTTAATAAAAATTATTTCCATAAACTTTGGTGGATTTTAAAACCAAAGAGAATTTTTTGAAATGATAGATGTTAGGCTTTGCATTGAAAATACGCCTCGCTATAGCACCTAGGGCAGATTGCTACAACATCTTGCAGGTTTATTTTCATACATACCAAGCAATCCACTTCTTACAACCCTCAGAAAACGAGGCATCACTTCACTGCAGAGTGCAACATTTATCATTCAAAAAATTCTCTACGGTTTTAAAATGCACCAAATTTCTGGAAATGATTTTTATTAACTAATCGGATGCGCTCTTCCAACGCCTATTCTGAAGTTGTGCTCTATCTTGAACGGTAGAAAAGTTAGAACGCCAATGACCTTGAAGTAAAGGTCATACGGCTATTTCGAACATACCTTTCGTTTGGGACTGTATTTCATCCTATTCAACCCCCACATCACCATTCCCCTGTCTATCACAGTTCAAAAATATTAGCAATGTTTCCAGACTTTATGTTCACCCTGTATTGTACTACAGTGACTGCAAGCGCGCGTTTTGACGCACGTCCAAGATGTGTCATGCGTTCAGAGGCGCGTCGTGTGGTGTGTCGCATATGAACCGTTTTGTGCCGCGCGTCATGATGTGCATCATGTGTGCATCAAGATGTCGGACAAGAAATACGTTTGCTCATCCGTTAATAACTATGATCGCCCGGTGGTAAAAGAAAATGACCTGTAAACTCCAAATGCAAAAGGAAGTTGGATTGTACCCAATTTAATGTAGGTAGGCACGCATTTTAGAGGCGAAATGCGCAAGTACAGTAGTTCAAAGCAAAAATCGAAGCGAGGGTAGCTTCTTGGGTTGCTTCACTGCACAGCCCATGCGAAATCCTATTTGTTTCATATTATCGTCAAAAGATGGCGTTACTGCTGACGCGCGGCAGTGACGCGTACATGTGAACGAAAACATGCATGCGTTGCGCGGCAGTGACGCATGAAACCGCTGGTGTCACTACGCTCATTATGCCCTGCGCCACGACGTGCGGCATATTGACGCATGCATGTGAATTAATTGAGTGCAGCCAATCGGCTTTTTACTGCCATCTACGGGCGAGAATCGAATCACATTCTGTATACGTACTCAAGGAGTTGGTAGTAGGAGGGAAAATCGTGCAAAGCCAGACATGCGTAGTTGTGATGACGTCATCACAGAATTCTGCTGTTCGTTCGATGGAAGCCATCATTAAACCAATGAGCTGTATGCTTAAAGGAGGAGTAACTCAATGAGGCCATTTCCATGAACGGACTTTCATGTGATGTAACCATTAGCAACAGTAGTTGTGACGTCAGACATTGTCCAGCATGCACCTCGCCCAATCTTATTTTGTTTCGTTAGTACTTTCAAGTGCGCTAATATACTATGTATGCAAGCTATCTAGTTCACCCATCCTGGCAGGCTGAGATTATGCGCTTTCCTTTTCAATTAGGTATAGGTGTTTCTAGGCGGACGAGGCGCGTTACCCGTTTAGGTCGAGAGTATTTTTGCGTTTGAGTACATGATGTTTGTTAAACTGGCACTGTTGAAGGCCATAAAACGTCATAAACACCAATAAATTAGACCTAATAGATCGAAAGACGCTCTTTTATTTGAGCTATAGTTAGTTTGTTTGTGTGCGTTTCACAGAAACTTTGCAACAAATTCGCAAATTATATAAGCAATTTTTTGCAATTTCAGCAGCAGTACGCTTGCGGTCATAAACTTTCTAGACTACATAATCTAAATCTCTAGGCATGTGAATTTTCTATATGTTATATCTTTAATAGTTTTTGAGTTATGAGTAATAACGCGTTTCACAAATTAAAAATAAAAATGATTTTTTTCACTCATAACTCGAAAGCTGTTAATGATATTAAAAATCTGTCCGCAGATACCTCGTTGGGACTATTATATATATTTTAAAATAAAAGACGGACGTTACCCTACAGGTATAATAAAGCCCTCATAATTTCACTTTACTACAAACTGTTAGTTTTCAAATCTATACTATGTTCAAAATTAGCTAAAATAGCAAAAAATTCACGGTACCTACTTTCATAAGTCTTTCTTGCGTACTACATTCCTTGATATTCAGTATGTGGAGTGCATGCAGTATTAGCAATTCACAATTTTATCATAATCAAGGCCTTATATTATTTTATTTTTTTTATATTATTTTACTCTTGTACAAAATAACCAGAAAATATGAATATATATCAATTGATTTAATGGTCTACTTTCTGATTTATAACAATTTCAGCTTAGCTTCTATCACTTCAACTTTGGACTCCAAGGTCTCCCAATGTCAAAATCGATCACAAACCATTCCTTCTTTTTGCTGAAATATTGGCATCACGTCGTGAAAATCCATTCACGCAAGCAGTTTGCCAGATTATTTACACATAATTCATGTTACTTTTCAGTAATTGTTTCACAAAGCCCAGTTTAGTTTCAGCCAGGATAGTACATAAAACCTCGTTATTACGAACAATTTTGATACTATAACCCTCGGTTATAGTTCGAACTAAATGAAAAAAGTATCGACCGACATTTAATAGCCTCAATGCTTTTTTAATGGTCATACAAACCCTCTTACAACAATCAACCACTCAATTAATATGATCGTCCCAATGTCGAAATTTGCCAATTAACTTACATATATATGTATGTCGTGGCATTTTGTAAAAGAAAGGGAGATCAGTAGGATATATGCTGGTTTGTGACAAATTTAATTGATAGACAATTAGCTTCGTGACAACATGCATTTAAAATGAGCTTTTAATAATTTATATTCAATAGTTGAGGTATTGACGTGAGTGAATAATCAATGTCGTTTCAAATTTTCAACAAAAAAAAAAAACAGTCAATTTTATTCCATGACCGGTTTCGGTTTCTTCCCCTATTACATTGGGGTCGTTCAAGTATTACATAACGCATTAGAGGGAAATTGGCTCTTTTATTACAGAGTGTTACATGGGGGAGGGGAAAGTCAATCTGTTTATGTTAGAACATTAAAATTTACATTACCTGTTAAATCTATTTTATACTGTCGACTCAGCTTATGACCGAGTCGAAAATACAGCAAATCAGTTCAATATAAGTGGAGCTCGTAATAAGCAGACTTTCCTTTCGCTATTTTGGTACTAGACTCTTCGGGTGACAAAAGGCAAACATGTTTGCATTATCTCCATCAAAGGAAACTCCACAACTTCAATTTCAGAAATAAACAATTATTTTGCACATATGAATACAGTTCGTAAACCAATGGTTTTGCAAGGTACCCTGAAACATATGCCACAAGAAGGAAAATTATAAAGCAACCAAGTGTTGTAACAAAATTAATCTCAATGGAAATTATGACAAAAATTAGTTATTTGCACTAAAAGTTTGTTATATCAAAGTCAAACCTCCTAACCGAATTACCTGGTCGAAATGGAAATTTTGGTGCAACCCATGCTTTCTGGATGGTTTTCTTCGTGTAAGTTTCAGAGTACCTTCTACACTCTTGGTACCATTTAAAGAAGTTGGTGACTTTTTCTGCTCATTGACCTTTTTGTTGTAGTATGAAATTAGAAATCTTCGACCGATTTTGCTTCGTTAAAACCAATATTTCGTTTTATTTGATTTAAAAAAGTTTTATTGAGAGTTTTGTACCATTGCTCACATCGGGGAAATGTAGTGTCACATTTAAGAGTTTGTTATCGGTGAACTTCGTTATAAGTGAGTTCGTTATAAGTGGAGTCGACTGTATTTAAATGCCACCTTTAAATTCTTTAAATGTCATAAAAATATGATGACTGCGTTCTTTGAAGCATAGTGAGAGGCACTGATTAAGATGTTTTGTATTACAAAATTATGGTCAGTTTGGGGGGGTGGTGGTTATATCCATAAGTATTACATAACAAGCCAAGGGGGTTTCTCATATTGTTACGCAGAGTTACAATGGGGAGGTAAAAATGGCACAAATTTGTGTTACGTAATACTTGAACGACCCCATTCAATCATCAGACCACACTACAGCAACTTATCAACAGTTAACACGAAAAACCCACGTTATGCTTACACTTCATATATCAATTAACATAGGGAGAGACCGGATACAACTTCATATATGGCATTATGCAGGGTGATTCACTGAGGTGGTGCAGCACTAACGATAATGAAAGTAATCGCAAATAAAAGCATAAAAAGTATTGTAACACCACCTGAACATTAGGGATATCTGAGCACTTGTGTTTTGGTGACTATCGAATGTTCCATTATGGTGTTCGAAAATCTAGAATCCTTAATATGCAAGATAAAGTCGAAATCAGTCATAGTTGGCAGATGTTAAGGGATAGGAGAGCCTTTTTACTTGGAATGTATCTCTACGCCC
>JAQFZQ010003440.1:0-10739 GCA_034696005.1 Glomeris marginata | reverse complement strand
TCTTCCCGTATGGGAGGGGGGTAAGGGGGGTGGGTTATGGGAAGGGAGGGGGTGGGGGAGGAGGGTTTTATCCAAATGTTCTCCATTAGATTTGAATTATTATATTTTTTTCTTCATTTTATTGTAAATGAACATTGAAATAAATGTTCTTAAAAATGGTCATGAGAATCCTGATAAAGTCATGAATACTTTGACACATGTTTTTACTGGTTGTGACATTTAGAACATTTGTTTACAGTTGTATTTTGGGTATTTTCAGCGTCACGTGACAAAAAATATGTAGCTATTATCAGCCAATGGGAGCGTTCTCAATGGATCTGGAGTTTATTTTTCGCATATCTTGTTCCGGAATTCTTCGCTTTCTTCCGTTCACTGAGGATATGTGTCTTCAAGTCTTTCAGAAAGCCTCTTTTGTTGGATTTCATTCTGGTAAACTTGAAATATACAAGTATTCCATATGTTCAATATTTTCTAGACATAAATTCCAATGTGCACTTCCACATTTTCAGGTTTGGCTTTTTGAAACATTACACACAGTAGGTTTAGCACTGTTTGTATTCGTGGCTTTACCGGAATTGGAGTCTGTCAAGGGCGCCATGTTGACCAATTGTGTGGCTCTGGTGCCGGCCATCTTGGCCCTCCTTTCCCGCCATAACAAGGAGGAGAAAAGAATAGCGAAAATTGTGATCGACGTCCTGGCAGTGATCGCTCAACTTACTGGTCTTTTCATATGGCCCATTGTCTTCACAAATGACACCCAAAGAAATGTTAGTACATAGTATCATTTTATTATTACTATAGTTCGGACAACGAGAGAAGAAACTCTTAGCTCCTCCCCCAGTATAGGATTTTAAAATGGACTAGGCCCAAATCAACCCAAATAAAGGGGTGTTAGACTTTATAAAGTGTATAGCTTAGCACCTCCTGCAAGTGTGCTGCAAGTACTAGAAGATCTTGCACCCCTTTAATTGGGAACTAGCTCATTTTGCAGCCTAATGAAGGAGGAGCTATAAGTTTCTTCTTAAGTTGTTCCTACTATATGCTGTTCATATATAACATTGTTTATTTATGGAAAATGGTGGCTGTTATTCAGCAAGTGAAATACTCGCAATGGGCCATCCCAGTGTCCATCACCCTCATCTCATTCGGATGGTGGGAGAACTACGTTGACCGTCGGTCACCGTTCACTCTCATCACTTGGTTGTCGGCCGTCAAGGACCGCCTCAAGAAATCTCGCTATTACGTCTACGTGTGGATATCATTGTGGAAGATGCTCGTTTTCTTCTCTGCCATGATCGCCTTTGTAGCACTCACCACTTCCGGTTCCGGTTGGGACCGTGTGCCCATCTTTAAGAACTTCCTCAACCTTCAGCAACATCCCATCATGGTGTCTACGTTGAACTCTTCTTCTACGGTTAACATTGCGAGGCACAAGGACCTTCCGTTCGTGCACTCGGCTCGTTCTGGAGGCGAGGTCACTTCCGGGGACCCTGGATTACTTTCCGGTTCTTCTGGGGATCTGTTGGAACCGATCGCAGCATCTCCAAGTGCTCCGTTCCTAGTCTTTCTCATCCAGGTGGTTGCGGCGCTTGTGGCATACCTCTTTGGAAAGTTTGCGTGTCGCATCTGCATTCAGGTTCAGTTATATCATCATCATAATACCACTGTGTTATTGCACTAAGGTGTCCACAATGTTAACAGATGTCTTCATTCTAAACCAATGGAGCAATGTCTAACAAATTGAATTGGGTGCTTTTCTGCAATACAGCATTCACATTTCTATTGTTGCTCTTATACAAGAGCTCTTATAGGATCAACATGAATATAACAGTTATTTCTGTTGTTTTAGGGATTCAGCTATGCATTCCCTATAAATCTGGTCATCCCAGTGACGATTTCCTTGCTGATTGCAGCATGCGGAGTGAAGAGTGGCAACGTGTGCTTCTTGCACCGCACCTTACCTGACTACCTCTACTGGGGTTGTCCTAGTGATGATCTCTTTGAGAATTTCATATCAAGGGATCAGGCGTGGATCTGGTTGCTGTGGTTACTTTCCCAGACATGGATAACGTTGCATATCTGGACACCAAAATGTGAACGTCTCGCGTCGACCGAGAAGTAAATTCCTAATTAAACGATTTTATGCAGTGCTCATTTAACTTGGACCTAACTTCCACTAATTATTTGTACTATATCTAAATAGATTGTATGTCACTCCAATGTACTCCGGGTTCTTAGTGGACCAGACAATGGGACTTAATCGGAGAAGAGATGAAGAGGATGAAGTTAAATCGGAAGTTTGTGTCACTCATCATCCATTGCATCAATTGATATATAGCAATGGTTTCTATGGTAGATTGATGTTATGTGTGATGTCATTAGGAGTTGGACATTGACTGTGAGACACAAGCGGATGACAAAGATGTCTCACCTTGCTACGAAACAATTTCGGATCACACCGAAAGTAATTACACCACTGTTCCTCCGATGCAGAAAGCTTTGCCCAGTGCCACAGATCAGATTACTCACATATATGCATGTGCAACTATGTGGCATGAAACTAAAGATGAAATGATTTCCATGTTGCAGTCTATATTCAGGTAAGCTCTTGTCTTTCTCCCAAAATAAGTTGTAAATGATCAACTATTACCAAGTAGAATGATCTAATTATGTATCTGAGTATATTTATTTATTGAGTGTTAATGGAGTTTTTGTTAATGTTTCTAAAGAAATGAAACTAATAGCTTGCTAATAGTGAAACAATGGTGTTGTTATACTATGTAATGTAGAATGGATGAGGATCAGAGTGCTCGGAGAAATGCTCAACGGTACCTTCAAATCGTCGATCCCGATTATTATTCCTTTGAGAGTTAGTACAGATAGTTATATACATAGTTTTGATTTGGTTTTACTTAGTAATAGAATTACAAAATAATATTTTCAATAGCCCACATATTTTTTGATGACGCTTTTGAAATAAGTGATTTGAACGATGATGACAGCGTAGTGAATCGGTTCGTCAAGGAAATGGTGAATGTGATCGATGAAGCTGCAAGGTATTACAACAGCTAGGTATAATTACAAACTAAGTTAGAAAAACACAAGCTGTTCTACAAATATTCCCAAATGTCTCGCAGCAAAGTTCATCAAACAACGATTCACTTGAAACCTCCGAAGAAAGTCCCAACTCCTTACGGAGGAAAGTTGATTTGGACACTTCCGGGTAAAACGCAACTCATCACTCATCTCAAGGATAAGATGAAGATCCGACATCGTAAACGTTGGAGTCAGGTGATATATTAGTACTCCTTGAAATTGAAGAAACTAAGATTGAGAAACTAATGAACAAAACTGGAACTTTGCGCGGTTAAGGTTATGTACATGTACTATTTGCTCGGACACAAATTAATGGAGAGGGATATGGATGTTGGCAGAAAGGAAACTGTTGCAGAAAACACTTACCTTTTAACTTTGGATGGCGATATTGATTTCCAACCAGCTGCTGTCCAGCTTTTAGTCGATCTTATGAAGAAAAATCGAAATTTAGGAGCTGCGTGCGGAAGAATTCATCCCATTGGCTCCGGTGATTATTATTTCATCATATGACTTGAATAATAAGGCAAACATAATGTTAAGAAACACATTTCATTGTTTGGTTTATAGGTCCAATGGTGTGGTATCAAAAGTTTGAGTATGCCATAGGACATTGGCTGCAGAAAGCAACGGAGCACATGATTGGTTGCGTGCTTTGCAGTCCTGGATGTTTTTCCATGTTTCGAGCCAAAGCCCTCATGGATGATAATGTCATGAAGAGGTATACATTGAAATCTGACGAAGCCAGACATTACGTTCAATACGATCAAGGTATTCATTTCTGTCTACATTATTAACTATATAAAGAGTAATACTGTATTTATTAAAATTCTTAATGGACCGAATGGATAACTTGGAATTTGATTACAGGTGAAGATCGCTGGCTTTGTACTTTGCTACTTCAACGAGGTTACAGGGTTGAATATTCAGCAGCATCTGATGCTTACACACATTGTCCAGAAGGTTTTGGCGAGTTTTACAACCAGAGGCGTCGTTGGGTTCCATCGACCATGGCTAATATTCTGGATTTGCTTATGGATGCTAATCGTACCATCAAAGTCAATGACAACATCTCATTTCCCTATATCGTTTATCAGGTAATAAATATATAGCTCACTCAGCAAATGTTATCTACGTACTAAACAGTGTTTTTATATCTGTAGGGAATGTTAATGGCTGGCACAGTTCTTGGACCAGGTACCATCTTCCTCATGTTGGTCGGTGCCTTCGTGGCCGCGTTCCGAATCGACAACTGGACATCGTTCTACGCCAACATCGTTCCCATCTTGGTCTTCATAGTCGTGTGTTTCACAATGAAGCCTGCTTTCCAGTTGCTTCTGGCACAGATTATGAGTGCTGCTTATGCTTTGGTCATGATGGCTGTCCTTGTGGGAATATCTCTACAAATGAACGAAGACGGCATCGGATCTCCATCCTTCATCTTCTTGATCATCATCACCGGAAGTTTCTTCATCGCTGCTGTACTCCACCCTCAGGAGTTCTGGTGTGTTGTTCCAGGGCTCATCTACTATCTGAGTATTCCTTCCATGTACTTGCTACTCATCATCTACTCCCTCATCAATCTGAACATCGTAACGTGGGGCACGCGTGAAGTGCAGACCAAAAAGACCAAAGCGGTACGTTGCTTTATAATGTTTGTTACTGTGTTTAGAGGTAGAAGTAGAAGTAAATGATGGCTTTTCTACTTGTGTCTAGGAAATGGAGGCCGAGAGGAAGGAGATGGAGGAACGTCAGACTAAGAAGAAAAAGAATCATGTGTTGGAATTCTTCGGAGCTAGCAGTGAAGATGTGGAAGGGGGATTTGTACTGAGCTGTGCAAACCTCTTTTCTTGTTTATTCTGTACCCATGATAAACAGAATGATGAAAAGGTGCAGCTGATGAAGATTGCCGACAGTTTGGACACATTGAATAAGAGACTGGATGTCATAGAAGGGTAATTATTTGATTTTAAGCTTTCATAGAATTCTTTGAACAAAATGTTGGGATGTTAGCAGACTTGTAATTTGTTATTTCATTACTTATTTTTGCAGAACTTTGGAGAATATTGCTCCAGCTGCTATTCCAAGAAGACGTTCTTTCAACGCTAGAGGATCAACAAATTCACGGCACGGTGGTGATTCCCACGGTCTGACCACCGTCAACGAGAAAGACAGCGACGATGACGATGAACCAACCTTCTCTGGTGATGACGAAAGTGGAGGAAGTGGTAGTCAAGGTAATGTCCATTTAAAAATCCTTGAATTAAAGTCGGGAAGAAATATGTAAAAACGTTACGCGAACTTTTAGAGCCGAAGCAGCAGCGCGATGACTTGATCAACCCGTACTGGATCGAAGACAAGGATTTAAGAAGAGGGGAAGTGGAATACCTAACTGGTCCAGAACGTCAATTTTGGGTTGACATGTTGGAGAAATACCTGCATCCCATTGATGAAAACAAGGAACAACAAGCCCGCATCGTGGCCGATCTGAAAGAGCTGCGCAACAAAGCGGTGTTTGCCTTCTTCATGTTCAATGCCTTGTTCGTGCTCATTGTGTTCCTTCTTCAACTCAATAAGGATAGTTTATACATCAATTGGCCATTGGGAGTGAAAATTAATGTTACGGTCATAGAAGAAAGGGGAACGGTACGTGGCGAATGAAGCTCGCGGGGAAAGATGCCGCGAACAAGTTTCAATATTAATACTTTGTATTTTGTTTCAGGTGCATGTTGACAAACAGCATCTTCACCTTGAACCAATTGGATTCATGTTCGTCATATTCTTCGGTACAATTATCCTCATTCAATTCCTGGCAATGATCTTCCATCGATTCGGCACTTTGGCCCACATCCTCGCTTCGACTGAGATTGCGGTTTGCAGCCGTAAAGTAGATGATCTAAGTGATGAAGCTTTCATTCAACAAAATGCAGTTGAGATTGCCAGAGCTTTCCAGGTAATCTACACAGTACTTATTATAAATAACCAGTGACCTTGATAAAGGACACTGTAAACAAATTAGCTTTCAAATATCAGAATATTGTGCAATTTATGTGATTCATATACGATTATTTTAATATGTAATTTAGAATATTTATTATGAAGAAAGTTACAATATTTAAAGGTAGATTTTATAATAAGTATTTTTGTTACAGCGTCTTCGCGGATTGGACGGTGAAGATGACACGAGTGAAAGTGGAGGCAGCAGCAACGACCAAGCTGTTGGCCGAAGGAGAACAATTCACAATCTGGAAAAATCAATGGCAAGGAAGCAAAGGGTTGGTACTTTGGACGTAGCCTTCAGGAAACGTTTCTTTAACATTTCCGCTGAAGGTGCAGCGGAAGGCAGCAAACGTAAGCCACAATTCCTTCCATATACACATTCAATTTGTCATCTATAAGTGCCACAACATTATTTTACCCATTTCTATCTATCTATATGTACAGGAACCCCTATTTTAAATGGGATGCGTAAACTGAGCATGAGAAGAGAGACCATGAAAGTGTTAGAAATGAGAAGAGACTCCGTGTTCGGAGAACAGAGCCGTGAACGTATGCGTACATTGGGTGTTAGAAATACCCTTCAAGTAAGCACTTAACTGTTACTATTTTACATTCATTTCCATCAATGTACTGAAACATTGCACTATTAGCTTGCTATTAGCCCAACACAAGGAAAAACTTATATTTTTTAACCCTATTTTTACATTAGAGCAACAATGGCCGCAGACACCGCGCGAGCCAACCCAAGTTACACTCGGTGTTCACACCATCAAAACACATAGGATTTAACAATGCTGCTTATGAACATAGCAGTGAAGAAGATGAAGATGTAGCATCTTCAAGACAGTCTTCCATTCACAAATCCACTGCCGCTTCTGCAGAAGAGAATGTTGTGAACGCTCACATGTAGGAGATTGAATTTACATTGTTTTTGTTGTTATTATTATATATTTTTTTATATCAATGTCACAACCCAAAGGTGTTGGTAAAGTAGACCCTACTATACCGGTCATGCACCAGTATTGGATCATTCCTTTTACATATTTCAGCCAAGATTTCAGCAACTCAAACTGCTTGTGTTGTATATTTACTTCATTCAAAGATGAAAATGCATGTTGTAAACTAATTTTTTTATGCCAAACAAACTTGATAATATTTATAAAATGGACGTCAACGAATTTAATGGTAAGAGCATATTGATATCTTAATTACAAATTACCAGCACAGCATTTTTGTTGTGCTTTTTTTGTTGATATACCATCTTGTGATGCTGTATGTATGTGTAATATATGAGTAATATTTTTAAAATAAGATTTTACACATGCATAACTGCATTTTGATTGTTATTATTAAGTATTTTGAAAATGTTTAAACTTTTTACAATGCTATTATTGTATGCAAAGAAAATACAATTATATATACATAAAATAATGTGCTGTTCATTTCATAAAGTTGGCATTCCTATTTGCATGATGTTCAGCTTGGAAAATTTGTTGGCAAATTAGTATATTAATTGCAGTTCGCATATGAATTAAAACAATTTTCAAAGTGAACAGTTTATTTAGATTTATTATGTTACATCACAAAACTATATTCATTCTGATAATTGCATTTATTGTAATTAGACCTTGGACTTTAAATTTTACACAATATATAATCAAGATATAATATTTTACATATAACCGCTTTTGCGCCACCTAGCGGAGGTTATATAAATGCAATTTATGATGTCATGCAGCAGATATAATCGCCAGCTGGAACTGCAATGTGGTTATGACCTTTCAACATCTGGTAAGACCAAACAATGTTTTATCAAGATATAGAGATCATTTCCAGAAGATAATCAAGAACGTAACGATGCTATTCGAAAAGCAGTTTCATTTTCAAAACTCGTGCAATTAACCCTAATTTTGAAACTCCTTATAATTATATATATTTTTCATTTTTATGGGCATTTGCATCGTAAATTGTGCACGTGGAAACACAATTCAATGTATAATGTTCATTTAGAATACGATTTTACATAAAACAACGCAATTTCTGTGATTCTATTGTATAGCTTCTCTGCATGGTCTTTAATTTATTCACGCATGGTATACTCAGGTATACTCTTGATGGTACTGGTACTGAATGAAACAAGTTCATAAAAGAAAGCATTTTATTGAATACTCGTTGTAGAAATGTTGTTGAAACCTTTAGGTTCGATCGTAATACAATCATAACGTGAAATTTCTATTAATTTATTAGTTATCAGTGAGACTCGAACACGAATCAACTAGCTCACTCGCACGCAACCGTTCGTGACAACCGCGATAACAGTTCTGATTCTGATTGGTCTATTTCAGCAGCCAATCGAGGCGCTGGAGTTGGGCGCCATCTGGCGGCGATCGGTGCGAGTTGAGCGACGAAACTGATGCGAGCGCCGCCACGCAGGCAAGGCGGGAAAGTTGCGGTATTGGCGGGCTGCTGACGAGTGGCATTTGGGGCGCCGACACGATAGGAAGGTCGGTTGTTCGCCTTTCTTGTCCGAACGTGCCGCATAGCTGGCAGACGAGGGTTCGATTGAAGGAGAGAGGGCAGAAGAAAAGACTGTAGAGGTGTGTGCGAGTGCGAACAGGTCATCAATGTTATTGTTGCCGATGGACAAGCTGGGATACGTGAGGCTTTAGTAGTCTAGAGAGCTACGACGAGTGTGCAGTGATTTTTTTTTGTATTGTCCGCGCACGACCAGAAGAAAGACAGGTGCCGTTGTTGGCTGCTGTACACATCCGTTTGTGTTTTCATCTGCATCCGTAGCCTGCAAGCGAGGATTATTATTTTGCCACCATGTCCCGTCATCAAATGAGAGAGGTTATTTGGTGGCGTCCGACTCAACACGCTCTTGTAGCCGCCGTCTTCGGTGTTGTGATGGTGTTCTCGATGGTGATGGCCACAGACAATAGTGAACAACTATCTTGCAGTCAAGTTCGAAATGTGCTGGCCTCCAAGCAAATCGGAACGTCCGATTTGATCACCGAAATTCCCCAAGTTGTGTCAGGTAAATATACCAAAATTTGTTCAATTAAATTTAAATATAAAAACAGCACTACTAATTTCAGTCATGACAACCAAAAATCTGAATTTTGAAAAAAATGCTGCTCATTTGTTCACAGAAAATTCACTATAAAAGACGATGAAATACATTATTATGTATGGAAGGTAAATGGAAGAAGGTAAACCTGTAATTTGTTTCAAAAAATCACTTTTTATTGATATTTCCATTGCATTTTAATTTACAAAATCCCAATTTACTTGATTATTTTTCAATAATTCTCAGTTTTAAGTTTTGACAGAAACGTGACAGTTTATTTGCTAACGTCTATTGGTTTATCCTTGTTTTATCTTGTATCTATTTATTGACTTGAGTTTGTTGATACATTTGGAAAGATTGCTCTGATATATTTGATAATGAATATTTTTGATATTTCCAGTTATTTTTTTTGCCTTGAAGTTTCTCAATTTTATTTAATTTTATTTTCCTTGAATTGTGAATTGTGCCAATGGTATAGTAGACTTGACAGTTATTATTGGCCAGGTGGAAACGTGTTGAAAACTGAAATCTCATGTTTCACATGTGGATATCATCTATGTATATACCTTTATATTTGTTCAGAAAATAGATTTTTTCCCAGAACTTTAGGATTACACATTTTTTAGATATAATTTTTCCTTATAAATTCATGATATTGTATTTAATATTTGTACATGTAAGAAATGAAAATATGCTTTCTTATTTAGTTACATGTAACACTTTTTTAATTGAGGAAGTTTTTTTTCAGTGTATATAGTGAAAATGCATTGTTCACTGGCAAAGGTGACTAATTTTTCTGTAAAAATACATTACACAGTTTTTATAAAATGCCATATTGTTTGCACATAGTATTATATTTTTTCTAAATTGTCTAATTGTTTTGTAGTGGAATTGTGAAATTTAGCACAAGGTCATCAGCCTGATGATGATAATAATAAGCTACTAAATTTAAGATAGTAATTTGAAAAATAATGGCATCCATGGTGAGTTATGTATTTTGATTTTATTTTTAGAAGCACTGGCTAAATAATTGGACGTTTTGTTTTATCTACTGTTGGCACTAGACCTATCTTTATTTTCTTTTTTTGTCCATGTAATGTTTTTTTTATCTCCATGGATATTACAGGGTGAAAAACGATATTTTTTCGCCTGCATAGTCATTGACAGCGGTTATATTACGAACAACTCTATATTTAGTGAAGTGCTTTGCAGACAGTTTGTAACTTATATGCACTTCACAGCAAAAAGATTGCAACTGTTTTTGTTACCATCTGGCATATCAAAAGTGAGATAAAATGAACTGATTCCAATATGTTGTTGTGCAAGAAATTGTGTTCTAGGAAATATATTTAGATTTCTAATGTATTTTTTGAAGATTTGAAATTAATGCGTTTGTCATTGAATTCAGGAAATAATGAAATACATTAGCAAATTAATATTGTGATACATTACAACAAAAAGTAACTGAAATATAAATGTTATTTTATAATGTGAAAATGTAATTAAAGGAGAAGTTCCAGGGTATTTTTGCTTATTTTTAATCGCAAAGACAATCATTTCCCTAAATTTGTTGAGT
>JAQFZQ010003439.1:0-10748 GCA_034696005.1 Glomeris marginata | reverse complement strand
CCAAGTTTTATGATTAAATTGTAATTGCGAACTGAGAATAAAAATAAAGTCGGATACTTTTTGGACAGCCCTCGTATAAATGGGGAAAGTTATTCGTAACGTACAAATTAAAGTTGAAATGACTATAACAATGGCCAATTTCATCATCTTCAATTTTTTCTTTATTCGCCAAAATGTTTGTATTAAAATATATAATTGCATGTACTTTTATTTTTCTAGAAAAGCAAGGATACAAATTTCACAGAGAATTATACGTTTTGAGTCGCAGTGTTGCCGTAGACCGGCCAGACTGGAAAATCAATGAATTACCTGAAGATTTTGAACCCAAAATGATGAAGGTAGATCTGCACCAAACTTAATATAACACATGTCATAGTAAAATATTGAAAGGCTGGTTTTATTTTAAAGGTTCATGGAAGAACATACAACGTTGATTCGCTATTCAGTAATGTTATCGACGAGATCGGCGCAATGCTTAACAGTTTATTCGGAGGCAAATTCTGCAAGAAACAACGTATACTACCACATTATGTCTTGCCTGGTATGTTAATTGAGATTTATTTTATATAACGTACTGGTCATGTTTCATAAGTTCTTATTATTGATAGATTTGCTGTTTTCAACCGAATGCGGGAAACCGGTCGTATTTCGCGAATTACGCTCGGACATTATGAAAAATCTGAAACCTGATGGGAAAAGGCAGTGGTGAGCATTTGAATGTTATATATCCGGGTCGTTTCCAGGTTTGTAACATAGATGTATTTTATAGGTACGCAGTGGTGTACGGAGGCCAGCATTTCTACGCGAAGGACACTCGAAAGCCGTTGGGTAACAGCTTGATGAAGATGCGGCACCTGAGAAATGTCGGATGTAAAGTTATAGAGGTAACCACATTTTTCAGGGTGTACTGTCATGTAATACCTGGAAATATAATGGAATATTGAAATTGATTATAGAAGAACATAGATAATTTTTAATGTGCTGTAAAAGTGGTTGTTTCGCGATGATTTTGAATATGGGGAATTCCTCGTTGCTACTAATGAAACGCAGTATACATGTTTCATACCTATCTGTGATTACCATTTTTCATAAGTTTTCCAGAGCATATTGATTATTCTACGCAGGTTAAATTAGTTTTATTGCAACAATATTTCTAAATAATCTTATTTTAAACCGCATTCAAATTTTATATCAATTTCCATTAGTTTTTCCAGGTGTTGTCAATTCTTTTGGCAAATTGGCCGATTTCACGTGCCCTGCCATTGGCTGAAAGTCAGACGAAAAATGGCGTCCTTGTTGTGGATATCTAGGCAACAGCCAACAAGGTTGCACTGTTATCCACAACACGGCCTCCATATTGGCAATAGGACACGCCTACTGAAATTGGTCAATTCCCTGTATTTCTAGATAAATTCCAAATCCTTTTGAGCGGCATTTACCCTGTTTTATTTGATACACATCCTGGTGTCACAAGAAACATTGATACAAATGTTTTTTTCAGGTTCCTGGGTTTAAATTCCTTACTTTAAAAAGAGAAGAGAAACTGCCATTCATTCGTAAAATTATTGGGCATCATGGAATTTTGAATCTAAAATGACACATTGCCCAATCCTGTCATTCAAGGTTCAATGTAGTAATAAATAAGCTTGATTATTTCTGGGAAGTACAGTTTATTGTCGCAATACACAGTTAGCTTCATTGCATCATCTTCTGGCGAGCGAGCTTCTTCTTCGACACTTTCTTCTTGGCCGGTTCGTCTTCCGCCGGCTTTGACACCGCTTGTTCCTTCTCAACCAAGATGACTTCTATGTGGCAAGGGCTGCTCATGTAAGCTGAAACGGACACAAATAGCTTTGAATACTTAGATTTCAAAGTTTGACAGGTTCAGAGCATACAAAGAGGCATTTACGGTTGATTCTGCCATGGGCACGGTATGTTCTGCGCCTCATGCGAGCAGCTCGGTTCACTTGGATGTGTTCGATGACCAAGTTGTCTGTCTCGAGCCCTTTGTAATCTGCATTACTTTCTGCATTCTTCAGCAACTGCAGCAGGAATTCAGCACTCTTCTTGGGCCATCTTCCTTGTGTGAAGCCCCATTGTTTTGCCTGATAGAAGAGGAAAAACTCGTTTGTAAAAGCACATTCAGGAAATTGACTACATGTAACTACTTATTTAACAGGTCAGTCTCATTATATCAGTTTTATTTTACTCTCACAGTATTCAAGCAAATATATAATTTCATCATTTGTATTATCAGGGCATCCTTTCTGCCATGTGGTCACTTTAATTTATACATTTTTCTTTCATTTATTCTTGATTTATTCAAATGCCACGTGACGTAATTGCGATGCCCTGATTTGTGTAACGTGTTTATTCATAAATTTAAGCAATTTAACCTGGGCACAACGTCCAACTCCTCCATTGAATCTCCTGAAAGGAACGCATTCCTTTTTATCGATGACATTTTTCAAATATCTAACTGCTCTCCTCAAAGGCATCTTGGCGATGGTCTTAGCAGTTTCACGAGTGTTCTGAAACGGTAATTTTCACATTAATAATTTAGCAACAATTTTATATTTAAATCCACGTGGCGAACGAAGAGAAACCTTAAAGTGGACTCGCAGATTTGATCCTCTTGCCTTGCAAGCTGCAATAACGAAAATGGGATTTTAAAAATAGCAAATCGCATAGATTATTAAATATAATACGTACATTTGCTGGCATTATCCGGTTCCTTAGCGTACCGAACCATCCTTTAAACCTGCAAAAACACAACGAAATGTAATATAAGCCTACTTTGGCAAGCGCCGACACGCATCTTGGAAAAGTACGCTTATATTTATTTCAACGGTTTTAAGTGAAATAGAAGTTTTAATCGATGCAGAATAACATCAACATATTTTCTTGTTATTTTGATTGTATTTTAGATGTTGGGAAAAGACGGATGGCAATGGATTTTACCTCGAGTCGATGCAACGCTGGAAAATAATGCATCCGCCACTAACCGGAAAAGGATGTTTTTTTTTGCTCTAAACTGCTACTTGGAGCCCTTTATATGGAGATCATGGCCAATTCATATTATGGACGCCATCTTGCAGCTTGGGGGTGTGGCTCTAAATTTCAGTGTTCCTGATTAGCTGTTGGATGCATCACGTGTTTGCAAACGCCATCCTCGGCCATCTTGTAGAGCGATCCATATGGCGCGAACCAATCGGCGCTGTGAACGGGTTGCATTTATTTAACAATGACGCTAAACACAACGGAGTTGCAAGTAGTTGTTGAAACGAATGGCCGGAAAATCATCAATTTCAACCTGCGTGCTGAAAATTCGCGTCGCGAACATCGAATTTGCGTAAATTATAATCGGATTAGATGAATTTGAATTGAATGAAGAAGGAAAGGACGTAGCAAATAGTCAAAATGAAGCAGTATAAATTGAAAGTCCATCAAAAAGACTTCAGTGGTACGGATGACATTTGACATGAAATTGATACCAACCACGTGATATGTTCAATGGGGCGTAAATGTAATTTTGTTTGACTTGTTTTTGTAGTGGAGGATTTAGTATTGAACCCGAAGGAATTCCCTCAAGTGCACGTAGGTGATGTCATGGAGATTTATCACCCAGAAGAGAAATTTTGCCGTTTACTTTTGCAAGTTAATTCTCTGGTGGATGAAATAGTTCCTCGTGGTATATACGAATTAAAATAATATCGTGTGTGGACGTGACATGCATGATTTCAATTATATTGTGCTTTATTATGTAGATACAATCAGTGTTGAGCAAAGCATTGCCAGCACGTTTCAATTGAGGAGTATAAATGCAGATGTGTTTGTCAACATAGTTGACCCCAAGGTAAATATTAAATGTTGGTCATATATTAATTGTATTTTGTTGCCAGCAATATAACAATCGGTATAATTTACAGACAACAGCTTTAGATTCGGTTGAATTGACTTTTAAAGATCAATATTTGGAGAGAGGAGACATGTGGCGGCTGAAGAAATATTTGGTAATTATAATTACTGTAGTAATTACAGTACCATGTCTGGAATTATAGTAAAATACAGCAATTTTTCGCATATACGTTTGTTCAATTTCGTGATTGTGAAAGATGATTATATGATTTCTTTTAGGAAGGAGGCTGCGTTTATCTAAACAAAAAGGTTGAGTATCTCGGCATCAGGTATAATATTTTGTTGTTTACCATTATAAGTTCAAAATGCATCACTGTACATCTAAACTATTTTACAAACAGATGTCAAGTTTACGAGATGTGGGCACAGGGTGACAAGGTTGCGTGCGGTGTCATCACCGAAGATACCAAGGTGTGGTTTCATTGGGATTTGTTTTTGAAATGTGGTAAATAAGGGGAAATTTAATCTTGGATTTAATATTGCCATTTCCTGTTATATATTTACAGGTTGTTTTTAGGTCGTCCACAAGTTTAGTTTACCTTTTCATTCAGATGAGTTCGGAGATGTGGGACGTGGACATCAACGGTGACCTGTACTTCGAAAAAACAATCAATGGTTTTCTTTCGGATCTCTTTTGGAAGTGGAAGGTATTTTATTCTTTAACACAAATTGGCTAGTAAATAAACCAATAATCTAAGAGATTCACGCCCCTGTTTTTGCAAAGACGCGCCCCTTTTTTGCCAAGGTTAATTGGAATTTGGTATAGATGTATTTGTTTTTTGTGATTATCGTATTTTAAAATTACATATATTTTTCGAAATGTAACTTCGTTTATTTGTCACTGAATTTTGGACTAAAACGTGATGTTGTATCATGTATAATAGAGCTTTGTGTGTGATGAGTATATGAAACTTGTAAATGGGCCTATAATATTCCACTGTCTGGATAACCTGATTATTTTCTCATGTTTTAACTGGAGAAAGTAATAAATAGTCTGTTGTTGAAATTCCAGAAAAATGTCTGCAGTCACGAAGTGACCATTGTGTTTTTCTCGCGCAATTTCTACGATGCGCAGAGCATTGACGAGTTTCCAGAATACATGCATGAATGTCTGCAGCAAGATTACAGAGCTCGATTCTTTGAAGATTTCTATCAGTACTGTATTTCATCCGCAATTTACTACGGACCTAATAATGAAATTATATGATTAAATCGTGTGCATCTTTTTTTCCAGCGTTGCGGCTCAAAACGAACGCTACGACGATTGGACCATAATCCTGGTTCATCTGAAGAAATTGTTCAATTGCTACAGGGAATCGGTGTTGGATTACCACAAGAGACCCGGTGTTCACATCCCAAAGGCGGTTAACTCTACGGCCGCGCAAGGAAATTTCCTCGAAGTGCTCAACATGTCGCTGAACGGTTTGAAATAAGCCTTTTACCTTTATTTATTTTCTCTTCTTTCCTTCAGTTGATTCTTAATTCAGGGTTTCTTTTGCAGTCTTTGAAAAGCACTACATGGACCGTAGTTTTGACCGGACGGGTCACTTGTCCGTCGTCATCACGCCGGGTGTCGGAGTTTTCGAAGTGGACCGTGAACTGACCAATATAACGAAGCAGAGAATTATTGACAACGGTGCGCTAAATATCCCTTAAATGTGTTCAAACGAGATAGGAAATTCATTATTAAGGTTTTATAATTCAAATTATTCCCACTTTTGTAGGTGTTGGAAGTGATTTAGTTTGTTTGGGTGAACAACCGTTACACGCTGTCCCACTTTTCAAGGTAAACCATTGTGGTCTTGTAATTCTGTAAACTTTATACTGTATATATATGGTAGCTGCATTATATTAATAACGAATATTTGAACTTTGTTATTCACTGCAGTTTCACAATAAAAATATTCACAACACAGCGGATGATTATAGCATGCCGCACTGGATAAATCTAAGGTATTATAAACCTGGTATTGGTATATAATGCCCCTCTAATCCACTCTTCATACTGCTAAGGAAATATTTTAAATATATTTAATTTGCGTTTTACAGTTTTTATTCTACAGGAAAACAGACAGCATATTCCAGTTTTGTCCCTCGCATTAAACTCCCTCCTAAAAAGGTAAATTAATATATACAGTCGGACCTCTCTATAACAGCACAGTTTGTGTAGTAAGCATCTGATTATAGTGCATATGCATAATATATACACAGTGTTGCCAGGTGTTAGATAAATCCTGTAGACTAACCACATTTTATTAACTTTGTTGCTGTTATACAGATGTAATCTAGTTTTAAGTAGGCTGCATGGAAAATCTTACAGAGAGCATGCTCTTATTTTGAAGGATGTAATAACGAGGGCTGACTGTACTGAAAAATATTACAAAGTCAAATTGAAGCGCTACTTAATTCTATATTTCTCAATTCCTTTCGATCGATGAACATTTTAGGTTAAAGTTGCTAAGGGCAAACATCGGAACAACAACGGTAATATTTTTCATTTACCTGTGATATGAATCTGTGATACTTATACTGATGTTTATAAATTTATTCGATCTCAGATCTAATCCATCCTAGACCCAAAGTGTCCCAACACGAGGATTTGCCGGCTTTGACCGATTACGACGCTTACGATTCGCACGTCTTTCGCCACGCTCTCACGTCCACCAATAACCTTAGGTGATTTATTAGTGTTGACTCCAGCACATTTCAAGTTGTTGCTTTGTATCCGTATTGAAAATAGTTGACTGATATATTATTAGAAACACGTGGAGCCCGATGAGAAAGCAACAGAGGAAGAAGTCGGAGTTGACCGCTTACGCGCCGCGTCAAGTTGCTCCGAGGAGGAAACTTTCGGAGACGGAACTCAACTCGTTCGTTCCGGAGACTCCGCAGGTTGCTGCTCGATCCGCTGCCATCAACATACCCAGTGCATCGTTGAAGGATTCACCGCAGTCCTCGTCGGTCACCGTGTTCAGCCCTGATGGTACCGTGCAGTAATGCAGCGCGTACAGCGTAATCGGTGTAAAATTTAGAGCGCGTTCTTTCAGGGAAAATAACCAGCATAGGTGGCAAAGGTTCCTGGGACGATGACAACTCACCACCTCCCAGGACCATCGTGGGCAGCGCGGGTTCACCGTTCCTGTTCCACGGACCCGGCCGTGCCCTCATCAACCCTTTCGACCCTTCCCACGTCACCATAAAGCTCACCTCCAACAGAAGACGATGGACTCACGTGTTCCCCATTGGTAATTCCAACTACACCTATAACTCCTCCCCCAAATCACAAATTTTGAAAACGTATGTGTATCGATCGCGCAGGCCCTACCGGGGTGTTCATGCAGCAGCATCACTATCAGGGTATCCAGAGACTGGACGAGAACGATGAATTTCCTCAACCTTACGTGGACACCATCCCTGCAACTACAGTGCAGTCCGTTGAGAACCGGAAACCTTTCAAACCGACAACTTTGCCGGGAGCCGGGATGAGCATCGCTGAATGTAACGACATTTTAGAATTGGAAAATGGTTTAATACCGTTGATGTTCGGCTGAATAATGTGGCAAATGTAGCGATGGCCGGTCGGTTCCGAAGTACTCCTAGCAGGAGCAACATCCACACTCCGGACATCCCTTCCGAGAAGAGTCTGGCGCTGATCTGGGGCGCGACAGGGGAACAGCATTGGACCCCAGCGCTGACCACGGGAGTGGACTGGAAGTCCCTGCAGATCCCTGCGTGTCTGCCCCTGACCACCGACTACTTCCCCGACAAAAGGTCCATCCAGAACGATTACGTAATATCGGACTACACGCTTCTTCCGGACGATGTCAACGCTGACCTGTGTCTGATGGATCGATCTCAGACTCCTCTGCTCACAACGCCTCAAGTGTTTCAGGAACTGGTCTGTCAACGCCTTCAACAGGTATATACTGTCATGGAATTCCTGGGTTTCCTGGGAAACTCGTGGAGTTTAATACTGGTCATGGAAATCGGGGAAAAGCCATTGAATTTTGAAATTAGTGATGGAAGAACGTCTAAATGTTGAATATATAGTCATGGAAATCCTGGAATTTTATATTTTCAATGTGGTAGACACCATCCTGCTGTTGCAATGATGTTATAAGTTTATGGATTTTTGAACCCAGGGTTTTCAGTTGATCGTCACGCCAAAAGCCAGCGGCTCGTTCATCGGCTCGCTGACATCGACCCGTGGCCAATCGGTGAACAGTCCTCAGTTCAGTCGGTCGTTCTCCAGGTCCCACTGCGTCAACGATGCAGACAGGATGCAGGAATATCTTCTCAGCATCGGAAGGATCTTCCACAAGATCTCTCTTGTGGGTTCCAACATCACCGCCACTTGCCTCCGTCCACGGTATTGCATCTTACTTCATTCCCATCTTTCCTATATTCGTTACCTTTTGTTAACTGTTACCTGTTCCAGACACCCCTACCCTACCATCAAGATCCACTATAGGTACCGTTTCAAAGCCCCCGACAACGACAACTACGAGATCTCTTGTGTGGACTTTGCGTGCGAGAAGTTGGAAAATTTCAATTGGAACCATCTGGACCATTACATCTGCAGCAGAGGAGAAGGGGATTTTGCTTTGACTGAAGTGAGCAACTGTCCACTTTTCCATCTATCTATGTTCAATTTGCAGGATAATTAGTCTTAACGTTGTACGTGGCGTGTTACAAGAACCTGAAACACATGCGTTACCGGATGTTCCTCTTGGCCAACATCAACCCAGAGACGAAAAAGATCCTGGAAGTTGGTGACCAGACCAGATGTGACCTATTCTCTGAATTCGGTCCTGAAGACAATGCGCAGATGGTAGATGGGTTTATCAAGTTTCTCGATGGCATCCATCGAATTCGAAGACCGGCACCTGCTCCCAAGATCAAGGTACGAGTAGAAACTGGTTTAAACATAAGCAGTTAAAACTTTTGGACGGAATTGACAGTTGCTAAAGTTCTCAATGGATTCAAATAAATAAAGGAATATTGCGGAATTTATTTCAAGATTCTGATACGTTCAATTTTTATGCAAAGTTTCTTCTTAGCAAAAGTGCGCTTACAGGAAACTTCGGTTACTGTCAACCAATATAGGCTTTCTCTTCGAGTTGATTATAAACGGTAGTGTTCTGATGGGGTAATAGGATTTGTTTTTACGACAGAGATCTGGGACTTTCAGCGGAGGACGAGGACTCGGTTGCGTCCGTCGCGGCAGCCAGAGCTTCTCGGCCAATCCCATCGGCGGACCCGCAGCGATGATGCCGTTGGCAGGACCTTTCAGAGAACGAGTGGGTAGCAATAGGTTTCCGGAGAGACCTCGACCAAGAACCGGTTCCAAAGTGATGGAGAGGATGAGATCGGAAAGCGGAAACGGTGGCCGAGGAGGTTCTTCGGCGTCTTGCGCCACCGGAGACATCAACGATTCCAAGATGGTCTGTTTCAACAGGTTATTCCACCGACTCAAAACAGGATGCGGTTTCTTGATGTCGGTTGTTTTATACAGATCAGTTCCTCCAGTTTATCTCTGGACACGGGAACCGACAGCTTATCGAGCTTTCAGAGCAACGCGGATTACGTCGGCGATGACAGGTAATAACACCATTTCCCCCCTTAATCTTTCAGTTACTTGTTCGTTTCTTTCTATTAACTACCTAAAGTGTTTCTTGTTAAAGCAATTGCGTGTTTTGCTGATGGCTTTCTTTTAAACGATGTCGCTAGCAAAGGAAGCCGCACGTACTCCGTTGCTTTAGTGTGAAAAACTGTAAATAGGAAGATGTTTCCTTAGAGTTTGGGTATTACAAAGCCCATGTTTAGTGTATCATTATTTGATTACTCAAGTCTTGAAATCAATTGGGAACATTAATGTGTCTAGCGTTCCATGCATGGATGTCTGCAGACTTGGCGCAAACTGCCCGTTGACCGAAATAATAGAAGCGATGAAACAGCCACAGTATGTTTTATTTAGAACCTTATTCAAGTTACTTAGACTGACCGTTCAGGTAATAAGTAGGAAATTGTTACTGTGTGCAGAGATGGGATGTCGTTCATCGTTAAGACACCTGGACTGCCGCAGTTTTCTTTTGTAAGTGCCGAAGCAGTGTCTTGGCTTATGGACAGAATGGAAGGGGTCTTCGAAGAATCTGCTGCAATATCATTACTTGAGGTAAACTTCCCTTATCATAATAGTAACTGATTATTACATATACTAAGTTGTCGTATTTCGCCTGGAATTCCGGTTTATTTATTACAAAGTCACCTATGTAAAGGGTTAACTGAGGTCCTTATAGTCCTTACTTTCTAATGTCCCCATGCTAAGCGGAAGCAAAGTCCTTAGGAAGTCCTTGCCATAGCCGTAACCAGGCTGTTCCGAACGGGGGGTCTAATTTCAAAAATCGAGACCTTATAAAAATGGACGAAGCCCCTACTCCCCTTTCCACCAGAATGATGTCGACTCCTGGTACCACCTACATTGTGCACTTTCAAACATAGAAACTCAATTTAGAAGTTTGAAAAAAAAAGTTATTGTGTACAGACAAGATGTTTTTTACTGCTAAAATAAGAGGATTTTTGTTACCGTCTACTGCAATGCATAACTTGGGAATCAGAAATGAACTTATTTTCTGTGGAAAAACCAGGTCAAAATATAAATATAATAGTAGTATTCTGAATGCTTACGGGTTCTATGCGCAATTTACGAGCAATTTACGTACAAAAAGGGGGCGCCGTGGTGGTGACTGTGCGCTGCTATCACGGTTTATGAGATATTCGACTTTTCAGTGGAGGATTGCGTTTAGCTGTCATGGTTTAGGGGCGCAAAA
>JAQFZQ010003438.1:0-10750 GCA_034696005.1 Glomeris marginata | reverse complement strand
TATAAAAAAGAGTTTGTCCTGGGACAACAAAGGTGTTCCTGAACTCCTACTTAACTCCTTTACTTCTTAGAGTGTATGGACCCATAACCCGTAAAAAATAACGATATGTAAAAATGTTTGGTATTACATTTTAAACTTATTTAAATAGCCTATGCATGTATGAATACCTATACAAAGATTTAGGTTTATACCGCGAAATTTGAACTGTTTTAATTTTCGTCATTCATTATATATAACTATATATATAGGCCTATATTCAAGTGCATGCATCTGTATAGGTAATTGTTATATTAATTGCCTATATAGCCTATATAAAATACAAAACACTTTGCAAATAACCTAATGAATTGGGAATAGATGTGATAACATAATGTAAATTATTAAAATATTGAAATGATGGAAGTTAACGGGTCCTTCCGGTGGAACGTCCCCGACTTCCGGTTGCTCGACCTGCGAGTTGCCAAAACCATTGTTTGCAAATATAATAAATGGATGTTATAACGTCTGACGGGAATAAGAGATGGCGTACGAAGCTCCGCCCACAATCGTAACTGATTGGTCGCCATGCACAGATCGATAAAACCAGAAAAATATATGAGGAGTATATACCTATATGTATATAGCTATATATATATATATGCATGCCTATAATTGAAGGGTGTATGAATTAATATGGGTTGACATTTGCGTCCAAATATCTCTTTTGCTGATAACCCTAGCTCTCATATATAACATAACCAACTTCCATTTTCCCATGTGACCTTTTCATGATTTTTTCAAGTTTATCCTTTGCAAGTGTTTACATGGAAAACCGAGATTGCAGCAACAGTAAATTTTAAATTTAGAAAAAATATTGCAATAAAACTATAGTTTAACCTGAGTATAGAATATGCTCTGAAAACTTAGACCTTAACACCCTGAAATAGCTGGAAAACTCAGATTGGTAGAATTAATTAGGGGAAATTTGATCTTTAAAAATAACAAAATATTCGGATAAGAGAGGTTTTTAGTTTGGGGCATTGCATGCTGGGAATGGCCGCCGTTACCAACGGCGCTCCAGCCTCCGGTTATTTCTATATAGTACTGAAAATGACCAATGAAAAGTGGAGTTGACAAGAAGGATTTTGGGATTTTTCAAGGATGACCTTGCCTGGACAATCTGTCTACATCCACTCGAAGTTTCGGGACGGAAGTTTGTAATAGGTGGCGCCACTTTCGTTGGATCAGCCAGCAAGTTACAAGTGCCAGAGATTTTGGGTGCAATTTTTCTTTCTTTCATGTAGTACATATACTACTTGCAAGTGATGTGATATAGTGAGGGTTTAGCAATATCGGGTTTTACGTAAGAATGATGGCGAGAAAAAATGTGATGCGAATTTCATCGTCGCCACTTCCGGTCTGCTCCAATTTCAACTTTTTCCTATATAACGAACCGGCGTCTGCGCATCTTCACCAAAACCCATGTCATTCATGCTTTCAACTTTTGTGACATGCTCTATGTGATTAGGTTTTTTTATTTTTTGGTTTGTTTTCCGAGTCATGTCAAACGATTTGGACACGCCCATTTGCAGCTATTGGGGTTTTTATTGCGTTTGACGCGTGCACATCTCCATGTTCGTGTATTTATTTATTTATTTATGGATTTATTTATATTTCTCTTTTATTACGTTTTCTGAAATGACGGATATGAGATTATTTTTTATATTGAAATTGAAATTTGGGTGTTTAGGGTTGGGCTTGCCCCAATGACTGGTTATCGCCCGATGACCTTTCACCCACTCTGACGTCCATGTTGAACCCGCTGTTTCCGGTGGGGCACCCTACAACCTCTGACCTCTTCAGTCCTCTCCAGTAAACAAATCACATGCAATTTTTGAACTGAAAAAATAAGAAATGTTGTTTGTTTTATCAAACTTTTTCCTCCAATTTTTTAGTATGTAAAACAAAAATTAAAGAGCCTCAATTTAATTTGTTATTTATGAAACAATTCTTGAATTTTTATTATAGGAAATATATTCCGATAGATGGCGCTGCAATTAAAACTTCGAGTAGAATTGACCCCTTTTCAGTAAGCACCTCCCATTATACCAAGATGGTGGCTGTAGTGAGGCAAATTATGCAATTTGATTGGCTGAAAGCCAGTTTTTTCGTTAAGGACGCCATTTTTCGAACATTTTTTGGGCTCGCTTCTCTATACAGCCAATGGCAGAACAATGAAATGGGTCAATTACCCTATGTTATATCATACTAAAGGGGCATATTTGAACACTTTTTCTCAAATTCCCATACTTTTGCATATTTTTAAATATAAATTCACAGATTTTAAATATGAAACTGCAATATATGGGCATATATATTGTCTACAAATTCCATTGCTTAATTAACAATGCATGTATTACATTAAACTATTTAAGTGAAGTTAATGAAACTAAAAAAAAACTTTAAAATTTTCAATAAAAAATAAAATTTTAGAATTGGTATTTTAGAATTATAATATGTTATATAATAGTGTACTTACTTGATAATATTTTTTAATAAAACGTATATAGGTCCGATTATAAACAGCACTTTGTTAAAATAAAAATGCAAAGGGAAGTTGAAGTAGTCTGACACTTTTGTTGCAATGGAGAATTTTGTAGAGTTTTTGTGTAGTAAAAGAGCATTTGTATGGCACGAGTCGGTTTTTAGTTTCAAGTGTTGGTTTTTGTAACTGACCGCTAGGCGGCGCTCGCATCCTCCTTCTATATATTTCCTATATAAAAGACTATATGACAAACAGATGCAAATTCTTTTGGTGCAAGATGATCCGTGTAAATAATGCAAGTGGCCATTTTGAAATGACTTTATCCTCTTAAAATGTATGACACAAAGAGTAGCACTTGTTGTGTGTGAGGGCTTTTGGTAATTAATAAGGAGTTGGGGGGTACGAGGGTAAATAAGACACATTTGGGCGACTTTCAGTCCCGATGGCCTATAAACTTATGCCTTTCATGTCCAAAAATGGTAGAAAAACTTAGATTGTTGGCTTTATCTGGTTCGTGGTCGTCGCCGTCCATCTTTATTTTTTTCATGCCAGAATACAGTCGCCATTGCACGTAAACAGCGTTGGTGATAAAACATGCCACCAGGGGGCGTCCTAACAACAAACCCTTAAAAAACTCCTGGGTGCTTATACATGGGGCATTGTTATACATTTCTCAATTTCATAACTTTATGCCTAACCCTTAATTTGTGTTTTATCATCGTATAGTTGTCATAAAATTGTATTGATCATGAATAGGATTATTTGTGACGTCACTCGGGATGTCACTGGAAGTTTTACAAAAGATTAAATGAAACAAAAACAGTAGAAATAGTAATTATTTTGCTATTTTACTTCCTTCGAATTTTGTATATGTTGGGCTTTTTATGTGTTACTTTTGCAAGTAAATTACTAGAATGAAATATGAAATAATTGTTGTACAGTGAGATCTGTCAAAACTTTCCACCATATTTAATCAAATATTAATCATTGTGTTAATGAGCCAAAAAAGTCGAATTTACCATCATAGACAGATATCACTGTGTATTAATGTATTATAATATTAATGAAATAACATAATAATAGAGTGAAAAATGCATAAATTTCTTTAATAATTCAATCGGCTACTCTCTTGAAACATTAATATTATGTTATTTTGATGTATTTATTTATTTGTTATTATTCCATATTATTTTATGAATTTTCATTTTGCATGAAATTGTTTTTGTTTTTATTTTTTGCAGAATTGTACCCCAGCTTTCATCATTTGCTTTGGTTGCTGTTGCAGACAAAACTGGTTTTCACAATGATTTGACAGGGACCTATATGACATGTGAGATCATTGTGAAAGCTGATTTTGTCATTCCTCCACCATCACAGACATGAATTCTTCGATCAGCTGATTCGCCATTATAATAAATATTAAAGCCTCTCGAAATGGCTGCCAACAGCCTGCTTTGAAGTTATCAAATTGTAAAGCAGGGGGCTATATAGAAAGAGAAAAAAGTAGAAGATTTCGAGATGGATGAACCGTTCAACGGAAAATGGAAGTAAGGGGTCATCTGAGGTCACCTTCAAGTACACCATAGTTGATGAAATGAAGTGTGTGCAAACTTTTAAGAATAAATATGGCTATGCCCTTGACTAATGCACATGTAATTATGGCCAAAATATTCTGGCTTTTTTTAAAACTTGTTGTTTTGAGCTAGATTTACAACATGGGGCATGTAAGAGTAAGAATCGTCGACAGACGTCTTCCAGACCCACAAGATGGCCGACTTTTAACATTCTTCATTCACTACTTCAATGGGGTAAAACAATAAAACAGGTTTGGTTTGTTGTTTTTTTTTCTTCAATTGTTTATTGCATAGTATTGTTGGCAAATAATATATACATGTCTACAGAATTACTTGCAATATGGAGTACAAAAATGTCACTTTTAAAAATGTACTTGTTGCGAATAAAACGACTAATTCGCGATTAATTATATAATGAATTATAATTATTTATTTACAGATGCAGAGTTGAACGAAAGTCATGTGCATTTACACGAATTATGTAATAGTAAACCTATTTAAAATAACTTTTACAAATGGTATTACATTTTAAGCCTAGTGGAATTTTATACATTTTGAAGTAAGCCTACAATTCATACTATATATGCATAGGCATTACACAAGGGCGTAAATACATCTTGTATCTGACATGACTTACGACCTATACTCTGTATTTAGGGACAATATGAAAAATGATATGCTCTACATACAAAGAAAAATAAACGATGGTAAAATGAGAAAAATGTGTTGAAATGCTATTTACAATTTCAATGCGAACAAAATATTTTTGAAATTCATAACATTTATTATTTAATATTTCTTAATATTTTTTGTTGTTTTTGTAAAAACAGAAATATTGGAATACTGCCATGTGGAAATATTTTAATTTCAAAAATGAATTTATTAAAGTTACCAGCAAATATATAATTATGATGTTCAACTTCCTACACTATTTTAATATAGTTTGCTGTCTCAGGTAAACCGTGGTCTTAAAGTCACGCCCACATATAACTTACTCTGAGACAAACTACTTTGTGTACATTTTAAAATAATTTTGCTGGGAGTATTTATTATAGGTATATTGTTTAAAGCGTATAAAAAACTAGCAAAATTTTTTTATAAATACGTTATATATAGATTGTCGATCACTTACATAAAAACATGGAAAATAAAAAAATCATGATCGAATTCGAGTTTTTAAAATGCTTCTATAATTAATAACATTAATTTCAAAGCAATAACATGACATTCAAAATCTTGTTTAACGAGATAATTACTTCAAACGAAACTTGGCCAAGGTTCAACGTTATAAATTGACCTTTGCTCAAACTGACAGTGGCTGTAATACACCTGGGAAGTGGCGTTTGCGAAATTGTGCGGGGATGCCGGCACGGAGTACGTGCCCACGGCTCTTTGTTCTTGTTTGATCACCCCCGCCGCCGGCTGCAACTCGTGAAGTTTCGATTCGTACAGAAACGAACCGGCTTCGCTCGAGTTTATCGAGTTGCTACCGGACTCCGACGCAGATGGACGGTAAAATTTGCACATCCAAGGTAGGGATGGTGAAGATGTTTGTTCGCCGGCCGAATGCGAATCGGAGTACGTCGGTGGCGATTGTTGGCTTGACGGAGGGTGTGCCGCCGGTGCCGGGATAGGAATAGCGATGGCTGTTCCGGGAGAAGGAAGGTACTGATCGAGCTCGGTATCGTCGAAATTCTCCATGGCGTCGTTGCTCAACTGACACACATCAACGTTGCTGAAGTCGATCGGCTGCTGTTCGCTGACGGTGGGTACTGTAAAAATAAACGAACGACATGTTTCGTTACGATCAAAAGAAATGTTTATCGAGTTAACGTTTGCTTCGCCGAGAAAAACGTTCGAAAATGGCGCCGGCTCAAAATGTCCGATTCGGCAAATCGCGTTCATAAAAAAGCAATATTTACGGATGTTTCGTCATCTGTATCTGCTCTAAACGACTTGATCTGCTATTTTAGATCAATGTATAAGCCAGAAACGCGAGGATTGCGTGTTTCGCATCTGGAAATGGCGGTGGATGGGTACTTCAAAATTGAAATACCAATGCTGAGCACGCAAAATTCAGGTATCATTTATAAGTGCTCATCAGGGGGGAATGTTATTATGAACACTTGTGTGGTTTGGCATTTGGGGGCCATAATTCTATGATAAAATGCGGTGTAATATTGAAGATTTGTTATGCGGAAATACCAGAAAAATGTCCGTAATTTTGTGTGATTTAAAATGAAATTATGTTCATTTGTAATAGCTAGAGCAGATTATGATTTGTCAAATGCTCAAATTACCATTGAAAATTGTTGGCATATTTTGCAAATATGTACAGTATTATAAAACCACACTGTCTTGTAAAAATAACCTATACCATAAAAACCAAAAACAATATTTTGGACAAAAACCGAGCACTAAAAGTTTTTTTTTTATCTCGGCTTAATCCAAATTTGGCAACAGACAAGCCAGATGTTTAAGATATACAAACTACTGTGTTGAAAATAGTGAATACACAGTAAAAATGAATAAGTATTTCATGATACGTATAGCTGCTATGTACGACACAAGAATATGCTTATTTTTACATCATGCAGGTTGCTGTGCACAGTTCACAAAATATTACAGTATACATAAATTACCTTATGGATATTAAGCAAAATAAGATTTGAAGGGGGGACATGCAAGGACCCTGTGGACTTGATAGTAATTGTTAGTTAGGAACCAAAATGCGATGGTGTGTGGATTTTTCAGGGTTATGTTTACCTTGTCTGGGTGAGGTGGTGAGCGGATGAAGCCCTCTGGAGACACCACAAGTGGGCTCCTTGAGTGGATCTCCTCTGTTGGGGGTCGTTGGAGGCGTTGGAGGACCTGGAGAGCTGTCAGATCGTCCCACTCCTCCTCCTCCATTCGCTGAACTTGACTCCGATTTCAGCGACCTTTTATCGTGATAATAGAAGACCATAAACACCACACAATCGGTGTGCAAACGGACACTTTGCTGATTGCTTTCTGCCCATGCTCCATCAATTTTTTTCCCCCCACCCTCATGTAGTATTTCTTTTCCCTTTACATATTTCACCAACACTCAACATGCCCAACGTGATAAACTGTCATATGTTTGCTGCAAAATATGCAAACCCTTATAAAATAAATCTATAACTGGGTTTCTAATGCAGTGGGAAATCTGGAATTTTTATTAAATCCTGTAAAATGTTATTTCACTTAAAGGTGAACTGACTAGGTTTTATAACATACCCTGGAAAGTGTGTAATTCTATAGAACAGCTTCCAATAAAACTATTGGTAAATTCAAAACTTTTTTACAAAATTGTTACAAAAAGTTACTAGTAGTTAAAGAAGGCGTCATAGAAGGACGGTGTCACCACCCTGGTGTCACAGTGTCCTGTCTTGGCAAAATTTGAATTTTCAGCCAATGAGGACAAGCGCCTCTGCAGTTTCAGCCAATGGCAGAGCTTATCAGTGGCGCTCCAGTGTACATACCTCACAAAATATTACTCGCTACACTCCACAGATATGAAACTAAATAATTCATATCTGTGGCAATAATGCTTCAAATGACCTCACATTTTCAGACAATGTTCCTAAATCAGTGGCAATCAAATGCTAGCTTTTTCAGGGTATGTTGCAAAACCTTGTCAGTTCACCTTTAATATTCAGTTGGGCGATGAATTACAATTAATTAGACACATCTATTTATGAGTTGTGGATTATTTTCATATTTCCAAGAATTATGAAAGGATTAATTGTGTTCTGTTATGTAACTATAATTCAGTGGTGCTTATCATTTGAAATATGATGACAATTTGCATTTGACTTTATGGAAAAGTCAAATATATTTTAAGGGAATTTGAAAATATAAAAACAGTGGAAAACCATGTTATATAAACACGCCTACACTTGTAATTAAGAGAGGCAGATTTTCTAGACAGCATCCTGTCTAAGGGTAATTAAACTGAACTTCGAAATATATAGCAAAGAAATGTAATAATTTTTTTGTTATTTTTTATTTACTGTAGAATGCTAATGTTGCACTTTGTAATTGAAACCGATATGTTGGGAGTATTTCTTGGAAATGTAGAAGTTTGTTTTACTGGGAAACAAAGGGAACTAATAATGTCTTCTCTGCATGGCACTATGTAGTGCATAATTGAGAAATAAATGCAAATTAATCAAATGTTCATCTGTCTTATAGAATAAGTGGATTACGCAATGTTGCCAGCTGTTTTTCCCAGTTGTATAATATAGACACAAAACACTGATATGCTGAGTTATAGTATCCGTTAGTTCAATTCAATGTAATTCAAATTTATCATTGTTTGTGGTTCTATTGTAGTGTCAGATTAGATGGTGGGATAAGAAGAAAAACTTAACTTTGAGCTTGCTTTGGGAAAGACGGGAAGTGGAATATAGCTGAGAAACTTTAACATTAGCTTTCATGACTTGTATAGGGTAATACTGTTATAATTTTTGAGGAAATTAGCATGACATTGTACAAATTTTAATCTATAAAAGTAAGGACTTTGTATGACTGAAAGTCTAGAAAATAAAATAAGCAAATCTGGTCTCATTAGAAAATGCTATAAAATTTGATTCAGATGGCACATTTTGATTGGTTGTACCACATTAAAGTTTGGAAGCAATTTATTTCTAACTTGAATGAGTCAATGAATGAAAATACAAATTGTATATTTTAAACAATAAAATATGTCAAAAGTGTAACAAATTATGGAGCATTTATATAAAATAACTTGCAATTTGACCAATATTATATGTACATTGATACTGATGTAAATTGGAACTATAACACTGCAATTTATTATTTTATTAGCTAATGCATAAAACCTGTCTATGATGGAAACCTGTCTGTGTATGTTGGAAAATTTGACTTATTACTTTTTTGGGACCATAAACTGCATGAGAAATGTTTTAAATTAAACCTCTATATGTTGGAAAACTTGTCTATTGTGGAAAGTTGAGAGACAAAGTTTTACTTTAATTCAAAATGTTTGTTATTGAAAAAAATGAATATATAGTTGAAGTCTGTGGAGGACTTTTAGTTCCAATCCATCATAATAAGTCCATATTATATATAGTTTGATGAATCAATTGACCCTTTTCAGTGTCCTGTCATTGGCTGCAAAAGTTTGAAAAGTGGTGTCCTTAGTATAAGGAAAGTTGATTCTAGCCAATCAGGTTGTATAATTTCCCTCACAATAGCCTCCATTTTGGGATTTTATTTATAAGGAGGGTTTGACAGCAATGTAATTTTGCGTTGGCTCACCTGAAGACGACAGTAGGTCCATGCAGAATGTGAGTTGAGCTTTGGGGTTTGTTTGAATTGCAGGTGGCGCTGTTGTGGTTGGAGTTAGATGTAGGTGGTGCGTTGGTTGCATGTGCAGTTGAGGCTGCTGCATTCGGACCAGAGGCCCCATTTGCCCCCTTGATGGGTTTTCGGCGCCTCGGTTGGTACTTGTAGTCTGGATGCTCCTTTTTATGGATGACTCGAAGCCGCTCAGCTTCTTCGATGAACGGCCGTTTCTCGTCGTCGCTTAATAACCTATACACACAAAATACACACAGTTGCAAACCGAGTTGTTACATTTCGGCTTCAACACTAACAACAACAGGTGCGAATTTGTTGACACCAAACTTCGTCCCTTTTTTTTAAATTCTCAGAGTATGTGTATGTGTATATGCACCCTGCCCCCACTGGTTTATACATGCAAAGATAATTATGAACTGACGATTGGCGTTTGGATGATATCCACATATACTGTATATACACACACATCTTCCTTCCCAAGTTTCAGCTGTGTGTGCAGTTAGTTCTCAAGTGGTGCAACAATTTTTGAAACGCCCTAAATGAAAAGTTTCATATAGAAGGTGTATGTAACTGTTATATGTAACACTTGGGTTTTTATTTTGGAAATATAAAATATAATAATTCAATAAGGTTTGAAAAATAATTAAGGTTAATTGAATTTTTGAATCTGAATTATATAAATGATTATTTTTAATGGCTCTGTATTCGTTCACACTTCACATGAAATCTGACACGATGACAGTCTAAATACTAAAACAATATAAACAATTGGCATATGAAGGAAATGACCGTGGTGAACTGTAAACATGTGGCATTACCAAACTCTAGCCTCGCACCAACATTTACCCCTACTGGAATTATAATATGCTGTAATAAATTGCCGAAAAATACATGATATAGTACCCTATACAAATTTAGGCTTGTATTTAATTTGCAGCTCCATGCAGTTTTATTTTGAAACTCTGCTTTTTCGTATGACTAATGACTTGTCTAAATATTCCAGTGCTCAAAATAAAACTCTTGTTAAACACCTGCAGGCAACTCATATTTTTTATCCTATAAATACTGGAATTTAGGGACCGTCCATAAAGGATACATGAAGCAATAAAGAAATCTATTTATCATGTGTAACTTGAGTGTAAGGCCTATAAAAAATGAGGTGTTGGAACAGGTCCCTAATTTGTGTTTGCACAGCAATGGACGGTGGTCGCCCGTTTCGCCGAATCCCGTTTCGCCGAATACCGTTTCGCCGAAAATAAATCCCGTTTCGCCGAAAATTAATTCAACCACAATTTGGAGCAAAATC
>JAQFZQ010003437.1:0-10753 GCA_034696005.1 Glomeris marginata | reverse complement strand
GTAGCAGCTATGTACAGTTTATTCAACAGTTGAAAACTAGCTGCTAAACATTCAACTCAAAATAGAAAATCCCCACCGTTGTGTAGCCCATTTGTGCTGCCTTGAGGCATTGTGAGATCTGCAGATCTCACAATGCCTCAAGTGATCCAAAACGATGAAGGTATGTTCTAGAAACAGATCAGCGTTATATATTACAAATATCATATAACTAGTAACAAAGGTTTATGGTAAAAACAACAAAACCCAGCAGTGCTACAGGATATCTGTCATTTCCTTGCAGTTATATGTGGTAGATTATAAATAGAACACCAGTTCTTTCCCCTTCTCATAGTTTTATCTTGCCCTGAGACTAATGTGAGATGTTGAAAGCTTTAAAACGTCTTCCCAGGACCTGGGGTATAGGGCATCAATGCTGTGGAATACGTTCAAAGACTTGTGGAACAGGTGTGTTCACACTTGCACCATGCTGATTTATATAATTAATGCTTAACATAGTTAATACTGTAGTACTAGCTATTAATTAATTTGCTTAAACTGATGGACTATAAGTAAATAATTGCATTGCAGCTAAAATTTGTACTGTTCAAAAGTTCTTTTGTTTTTATAAAGAAACTTAATTAAAATCCAGTAAATGGTGCTGCAACAAATGCAAAAGTGAAAGAACATACAGAAACACAGAAACAGCTGAATTATACTACTAAATACATGTCACAAATATGAAAAGAAACAATTTATATCACGCATCTCAGATCCTGTGCGGATGTTATTAGGCCTAAATTCGTTCCATTATAGTCAGCCATTTTCGAACGTTTTTCTTCATTTATACAGTTCGCTACATTTCATTTTCGCATTTCCTGACAAATAAGTGGCCCATAACACTGTCAAATCACTTCCGGGGTTTCACGAGGAATTCAACGTTTTGCAATAAAACTAAAAAGGGTTGTTTTTGGATGGAGGGATACGAATTGAAGCGAATAAAATATATAGGAAAATGCAAACCGATGGCGGCCATGACAGTTTAAATTTCAAACTCGATTTTTGTCTGTTTATGCCAAGTATATGCGTTTTAATTGGAAATACGCCAACAGTTCATATAGTTCACATAGTGTGGTGTATATTTTTAGTTCCTGTTGGTATTTTTCACACACATTTTATCGTTTTTGCGACAATGGTTACACGTTTTTTGCTAAGGTTTCGCATGGCCGGTACTCATTTTACTTCTTGTCCGGTCGCAAAATCCTAATAACCCGTTAAATAACAATGCTAAAACTGCTAATTGATCATTGATCGATAAGTAATGCATGAATCGCACACTCGATATGCAAACCAAATTTGATACTCATGTATGTACCTCAAAGTTCAAACAACCTCAACGTTCGAAATTACGATTTAAAAAATGATGGGCGTGGCTAGACGGTGATTGACATTCGCGGGGGCGTGACTGTTAACCTTCACATTGAAATCATGTATATGTGGAAGTTGTTAAAGTCAGTAGGGTTTTGTTCAGAGACATGCAAAGGGTTTCAATCACACGGAAAACTACTGGAAATTGATTCTGGGTTGATTTCAAAAGTTCATCTAATAGGGATTCTTCATCCTTGGGATAAATTATGTGTACAGTGCCATGCATGTCAATCACCTCATGTAAAGTTCAAGTAAGGTGAACTATGCAGATTATTTTTTAACTGGTTTATGAATGAAAAGTGGGAAAAATTTAATATTTACATATACAGAGTGAAGCAAATGTCAGTATATTGAAATATATTCAAAACTTTTAAGTTTATTGGTTAAAAAAGCTTTAGAATTGGGATGACTGAAGATGACGTCATAAATTAGGTGTTATACGATATTGAAACTCGTATCACACCTCTTATCGTTCTGTTATTCATCCTCTTATTCATTCTCAAAAACTTTACATTGCTACTATCACTTTCTATTAGTCATAGACTTTTGCCTCACCCTGTATATATGTACTACGAAGTATAGATTTCTTTTCTATAATATAATCAATTATCTATTAGTCATAGACAAGCTTACAAAGTAAACATACCCGAAGATAAAATCCAATGTAACTACACTTTTGATAAAATGAGTTACTTTCTTAGAACTGTATACAGTATTTGGAAAGTAGGTTACTATATTTAATGAATGCAAGAATACATTTCATATTTCAAGTGATTTAAATAGTTAATTTAGCGGTTATATAGTATATTTAAAATGTATTTATAGTTCAAAATCCTCAAAGCTTATGTGAAAGTTTGTAATTTGACTTTGAATAAATAATATCTTTTGAAATTTACTTGGACCACTCAAACTAAAATACTAATATTACTGCAGTTAATTCTCAATATTATTTATTGTTCCCGTATCAAATAGTTATTTATAAATTATTTTCCTTACAGATACTGATAGTGATCAACTGAAAATGGACACGCCACTCGCGAGCAAATCAAATCACAGGGCCTCAATAATGTCCAGTATATCTGAAGAAGACGAACACTTGGAATTGCACGATAGAAAGTGGGAGGTCTGTGTTATATAGATTCATATGTGTCCATATTACCACGTATCATTAATTAATAACAAGACATTGTACTTGCAGAGGAAGGCAAAGTTGTGGCGCGCAACCGTGGGCTTGTGCGCGTGCCTCTTGGTGTCATGGCTCTTCGGATACATGGGTTTCTCCTCTGTGTGGGTACTGTTGATGGCCATGGGGGCATATAGAGTTTGGGACGGGCAAGTAGTGGATCTGGTCCAAGAGAATATCAGGTACGAGGCCCTGAGATTCCGCCGGAAGAAAGCCCATCGTGGTAAAGAGACAGCGGAGTGGCTAAACACAATAGTCAACAAATGGTAAATAACTGTTTAATATAGAGGGGAAAATAGTAATATAATAATTGGGTTAATAAATAACCTGTAGGTGGGTCTTTGCTTCCGAGTCCATCTTCACGAAAATCAAAGAAAATCTGGATCCTCTTCTTAAAGACAGCAAACCAGCAAAACTGCGTAAGATCACTGCAAAAGAAAAATAAACTATAACATTGTTATAGTAGCAAAATAATTTGCAAATATTGAATAGCACCCAATTATTTTAAATCAATTTAAATATATGTATCTTTTTAATCTATTAGTACAATGTCATATTTTTTATTAATTTTATTGATATATAATTTAAATTAAATTACAAATTACATGATGGCAATCTGATAATATAAATTTCAAGTATAGAATAACAAGTTTACCTCTAAAACAAACTATGGTGCTTTTGATATGTATATAATTATTAAAAATGTTCAATGTACGCGCAGAATCCGTGGAGTTGTGCGAATTTTCCCTGGGACAGCAAACCCCTTACATAAGTCAAGTACGAGTGTTTGATGTCCCACTCGACCCAGAATCTACATCTCCAACCAAAAATGATCATCAGGGTCTTGTCGTTGAGGCAGCCGTTCAATTACATTGCGATGACTTCCACATGCTGCTCAGAAGCCGAATAGGGTAAAACACCAATTTACCTTTCCACATTAGTTCTACCATTTGCCCCTAATAAATTTCCTTGTTTTTATGTTCAGAATGGGATTGGACATGGACCTGGCAATCGAGAAACTTCACATCAGTGGCACGATGCAGCTTTCGATGCGACTGCGCCGAGACGCGCAGTTTCCTCACGTCAATAAACTCAGTGTCACTTTTGTGAAAAAGTAATGAAGTATATGAATCATTTTGTCTTAGAAAATCTGTATATTTAACTTGATTTTGGTATGGGAATTTTAGGCCGGAAGTGTGGTTCAGCATTAGGATTCTGAACGCATTGCCCATTATGGATGTGCCGGGCCTCAAGACATGGGTGCACAACTTGGTCATGGATACACTGACAGCTGGTATTTTATATTGTGACGTGTAATGATATTTATATAACTTTTTCCAAGACACAAAATACATAAAGTGAAAGATAGTTACATAACAAACCACATTAATCCCTTAAAAACTGATGAATGAGTGAATGAACCATCAAATTTCAAAAATCTCATGCACTAATTAATTTGTATTTTACATAATAGTACGTATTATTTTTCACCTTGTTTTCACTAGCCCTTGTTGACCCAGAAGAAGTGGTCCTATATACGAACGTGAACGCGAGCAGCCAAACCATTCCAAACTCACAAAGCAATGCACCAGGTACGTAATCAACTATTTCGATTAAGAACCAGACTCAATAATATAACACACTGTTCTTATTTCTATTGTAGCTCAAGGAATACTCACAGTTGATTTGAGCTGGGCTGACCCAAATGAATGCGGACAATCATCCGGTACGTAATAACAAAATATAACTTTATAAATGAAATGTTCGAACTGTAACTTTAAACTCACCTTTGTATACGAACAGCTGGGAAAGTTGAATCCAATAAGTGGTTTTTGTTGAGGCTTGGGAAACAGGAACACATCATCAACCCCAGCATTTCTTCCCGGGAATGGCGCAGAAGTCACACTTTCTTGGTGGACGCGCCACAAGATGAAACGGTACGTCAAATGTTAGGAATCATCCAATAGTTGTGTTGCTGATTACTGGACACTTCTATAGCTTGTAGTGAAGGTGAAGACCAAGTGGCTGGGCAGCAACCCAACATTGGCCAATTACGAAGTACAGTTGAATGAAGTTTTGCGGAAACAGAAGCCGTGAGTTTTCCTGTTGTACGTTGCCACTGTGGTACATGTTGATTGGTCATTCTCTTTGGGTTGCAGTGTGGAGACAGTTCTAAGCAAGAAGAACATGAACAGTAACAGTGTTCCTTCAATCCTGTTAAAGTTACAGTACAAACCTCTTGATCCAATCATTTTGGGATCTCCGTCGCTTGTCAGATCGCAGCCGGATGGTAAATTAATTTTATTCCTTTCAAAACTGGATTACATAATACAACCATTAAGGTTATTTAAAGAGTAAAGAAAGTGATTTCTAATTTAGGGGCTGGTGACTCTGAACCTTTTCCAAGAGCCGGTGTATTGTACGTGTGCGTACACTCCGCCGATGGCCTGTTAACAGCGGATGGCCGCGAAACACCAAACCCTTTCTGCTCAGTGCACAACAATGGAAAAACGGTACATGCAACAAACCATTTCCCTAAACACAACAGGAAACTAAATGATTTACTCGAATCCCAGGTTAAAACCACCCACTTTGCGAGCGACACGTGCAACCCTAAATGGGAATCTGCCGTTGAGTTCTTAGTCATGGATTATTCAAAGGTATGTCTTTTCACTTAACAATCCAATGTAAAACTAAATTTAACAACCTGTTTAACAAACAATACTTCATCTATAGACTGTGATTTCCTTTACGGTTTGGAGCCGGGACAGCAGTAAAATGACAGAATCAAGTTTCCTTGGATTGGCCAGTTTGACGCTGAAGGTTGTAAGTTATGATTAATATTTCAATGTTTCCCAAATTCCTACACATATAACAATAACGAATTTAACTTGTTTCAGGATGAAATGCCAATTGTGAAGCGTGAAATTCCAATAAGTTTAACCCCTTTGCCGGCGTTGAACGAACTCAATTCTGGGGTTATAACGGTGTCCGCGTGGTTTAGAGAAGCTCCATCCTTAGCCCAGTATGGTTAGTTAGTTAGTTTGTATTAGGTAATTTAGTAATTAACAAGGTTAGTATTTATTACTCAAATAACATTTTTATCCATGCAACCACAAATGACAGATTGGAAAGAAACACAAGCGCAACAGATGGACATCCCGGTTCTGATGAATCATGTGATTGAATCATCTCTTATCTCAACAGCTGTAAGCTTGATTTTAAAAAGACTTTCAAAAGTTTGTACTTGCTCAAAGTGTTAATAAAGAATTTTATACAGATGATGCTCTCCAGTGTAGGAAGTGTGCCGGATGGATCTGTGGCTAACGGACAAGGTACAGTAAATATATTGAATTTAAATTATTTGGATTTCATTAATTATATAAGTACTTGTTTCCAGTTCACACTGAACTTCCTTTGAAAGTATTGAAAACAATATTGTTATCATTTTAATAATTTATATTATAGAACAAGTGATCTTGCGGGTTATCAGTTAATGTATAAGTTATAATATGTTGATTTATTTGATGGCAAATAAGTATTTGTATTGATTATTTTAAAGTCAATTCATGGAGAGCTAAGATAACATTATATACATGCATATTAAATAAATAATTTAGCTGCAAGAAAATAATTAGGTTTAAATTTTGGTAAATTATTTATTTAAGATTCAATAGTACTAACTTATTCCTTCCATGCATGTAAGTTATAAGATGAAAACCTGTTTGCTATATTTCAGTGCATTTCTGTATGTATTAATGACATTTTCCCCCCGGTCAGCTGAAATGATTGAGCTGTCGCTGGTCCGCGCCAAGGATTTGGTTTCAAAAGATTTAAATGGTAAAAGTCTACAGAAGAAAGGGTTGACTCTATTGTTACAAGACTAACAGTTATATTTTAAAATGTAGGATACATTGACACTTATTGTGAAGTGAAACTGGGTGACGAATGTAAGTTCAAGACGCAAAGTCAGCGAAAGACGCCAAATCCACAATGGGACCAAAATGTAATCTTGCAGATGCCAAATTCATCCGAAAAAATAGATCTGGTATGTATCAACTTATAAACCATGCAAGATTAAATTAGTTACAATTAATAATAGTAATTGAATTTGTTTTTAATATAGATTGTGTGGGGTCATGACTCGTTTGGCGAGGACATTCTGGGAACCGTGGCCATCGGTGCCGATGACATTCAGCGTATAGCTGATAAAGATTCAGGAGAATGGTTGAAACTTAATAACACCACTTCTGGTGAATTGGAGGTCAACTTTCGGATTTTATATGAAGACAAAGAGGTACGGGGTTCAAATTAAATTGTGCCAACTTGACGGCGGACAACGAAATACTTTTCTGCATGACCGTATGAAACTGTAAAATTTGGTTTACTTCATTTATAAGTTTCCATGGCCATCTTTTAACAAGTTTATCAAACTCGAGTTGCGTTTTAGCAAGTCTGAATTATTATTAATATTATTGAAAAATATGAATGTCTCATTTTACACGGAATATTTATTTGAAATGATGTGGCTATGATAATAAAATTATAATTTCATTGAAAATAGCTTAAATGCAATGAACATAAACTGCAATCAGAGAGAATGATAAACTGTTAATGGTATTACCAAAGAATTATTAAAATATTTATACGTAAATGTCTTATCTCGGTATATTATGAATAATTTTGATATGTTGAATGAAATGCATGTTCTGTCTTAGAATAATCTTTCAATTCTAATAAACTCATTACTTTGCATGGTTTTTCTTACTATTTTCCACATGGATTTTGTTTCAACACTTGCTTTCTTCATGGCTTTTCTTTCTGTTGGTTACGTTTCAGGGTACCTTACAAAACCGTGTCAGTTCACCTTTAAGAAAATTGCCATTAATATGTCTTCTATGCACCATTTCTATGCTGTGTATATTAATTATGTTTAAACTATTATTAAAAGCAACGATACCTTACAAGGTTTGCTGGTCTTTTAAGTTTCAACTACTCATTAGGGCAGATGACCTTTTGCAAAGCTAATCTGACATTTCAAGATATGTGTATCAAATGCTTATACCATGATAAAATATGAGGGTAGTGTTATTAGACAAATGTACTTTGGGTTATAATAGTCCAAAGTGTTGTGAAATGAACATGGGCTTGGAATAAACCCCAATATAGAATAAGATCAACATCCCGGACGAACCACCAATCGAAACAGCCGTGGTCCACGCCACCCAAGACCCTCCTTCTTACTCACCCGTGCAACAGCCTGCAGAGGACACCACTCCAGAACCAACGCCTCCCACATTTCAAACGTTCCGTCCAATGGCAAACAGTCCATCACCCAAACCATCCGGAAGAGACCGCGAACCAGAGACTGCCAGTCCGAAGCTGCCGACGGTGCGAAGACCTTCCGCATCCAGCCCAAGACCTCCTGCGAGTCATCCACCACCTCCTCCACCCGTGGTGCCCATCTCGGACGCAACAGCCGACGAAAAGAGTCCAAGCCCATCCAAGGCTTCTTCGTCCACTGTGTCCTCGCCGAGCAGCGACTCCGCGAAAGCTCCCGCCGCGGTAACTCCAACGTCCAGTACCCCAACATCAGGCACCCATGCGTATTCCAGTCTGAGGAAGATGAAGAATAAGGTGAAGAAGGCATTTGGGCAACCCTTGAGAAGATTCAGATCCGAGGCAAGTGTCCACGAGGAGAAAGCAAAAGGACTGCGAGAGAGGATTCAGATCGAGAGACGTAAAGATGACGCGTACTCCAGCTGTACGGACATTGACAGGTGCGCTATTGTAACCATGCAAAATAGGTGTACAAACAACAAAAGCCAATTATAGAATCAAACTTCTCTTCTACTTTCTTTCCTTAAAATGTCAGTATTCCGCAAGACATCTTGGATGGGACGGCGGCACGAGCGGAGACGGAGGATTGCGCCGTGTCCAAACCTGAAAACATATTCAATTTCTCCATCGCTCCTGAAGTAGAGATGAAGAAGAAGTATTACAATGTGTGCGGCAGAGTCATCCAAGCCACTGCGCTGGATGTGAAGGGGGCCAATACTCTTTACTGCCGCATCAAGTTCATCAGGTGAGACAACGAAACCGTTTACTACAAATCTTTTGCTTGTCAAAAAGTTCACAAAAGTTAATAAAATTGTTTTATATTTCCAGTGAAAACTGCGATCAAAACTCCCCTAAGTATAAAAGCAATAATGGAGGCCGTACCATTGCTAAGTCCAAGTTGCTGCCAGCAAACAAAAATGTCCCTTTCAACGTGGACTTTAAGGTATAACACTACATTACATAAAGCTAAATCCCAATTTATAAAGCAACACCACCACTATTATCATTATCCAGTTGTTAACTGGTTCTATACACAACCTAGTGTCTTAATTCTGGGCCCGCCATTTCAAGTTTGAAGACTTGTGTACATGTATACGTAATTCCTTTTCCAAAATCTAAATATCCAAAAAGGGCATTGAATCATAAAACCAATTAATATTCTAGTTAATTAGTAGATGGGGAAACCAAAGTAGTACAACCTGGAGAAAAGAATATAAGATGTACATCAAATGATTTTCTCAGATGGACAACTCATCAGGAATCTCGGGACTGGCGAAGCTGTCCTTCGATATACGTACGGCTGCGAAGGAACCATTCGCTTCAAAGCAGGTCACCATCCAGGAATTACTGGAAGGTAGACTTCAAAAAATCAATTCAAAAAGGCCTAAAGTACTACTAAGCACTATTGATGGTTGTTTAAAACTTTTTGTTGTTTCCGCGCAGATGTTTGCGTATCCAAACCTGGAGAACAAGTGTGTACGTGTCTCAGTTTGGATTCAGGAGCGACATTGGAGCTGGTCATCTCCTTCAGCAAATGTACCAGTGAACCTGTGTCCCAAGGCCAGCCGAACAGCGTGTCTAAATTGCTCAGAAGTTGGTCGGTTCATAAAATCGGGAAGATTTAATCAAATCCCACCCAAGAGCATAATAATCGAAAATCTACTTTTTTATATCTTAGTATTATTTTTATATATATATCCTCCATGCATAATGTACTTAAATTAGGAATATCACCTCGAGGTCAGTTTGGTGGTCTGGTGACCAACCAGGGTTGAATCTTCCAGTGGTGATGCAGGGGACGTGTGGCATACGAGTACAAATTTTTCACCGTTTCTTTTGCCTTTGTAATTGTAACTGCGGCGCAGATACTTTCACTTTTCCGAGCAAGTTGCGTGATATGTCTTGGTCCTGCAATTTCAATAAAATCAACTTTGTATCGTATATAATACAGACTCGATACAATACGTCAGTCAACAACCAAACTCCATTCAGCACATCTAATTCAGTACTACATGCAGCTAAACTTTAATTTCAAAATTTCATTATATTTCCAGTATTTTCAAGGATATTTATAACTTTTTCCATGAAAAACTACATTAAAGGAGATCTGACACGGTTTTTTCGTAGTCACCGATTTTAATGTGATAATTTTCAAGCAACATTAAACATAATTTGATTCAAAGTTGAAAATCTGAGCATGCTTACCACAGTATGTTTTTTGCGAAATATTCTGAAATATGTGCAAGGTATTACATTTGGGAAAGCATGAAAAATCAGGTGCTGCAGCCACAGAGCTGAGATTTCTCATGCTTGTTTAGTGGTGGGCTATGCATCTATCGTGATCATTTTTCCCCCCGCTATTTAGTGTGGTTATTTTGGAATGAAATTCAAAAGACGAATATGGTATATCCTTCACCGTGACAGCTGGGTCGATTATGAGTATAGATTCGGAATCCTGAGGATTTTTCCAATCCGCCAGTGTGGTTTTTAAGGAGATTGAGGCACTCCAAAGCCCCGTTTTGCGTCCCTAAACCATGACAACTAAACGCAAATATCCACTGAAAAGTCGAATATTTCATAAACCGTGATAGCAATGTCAAATCCGAGGACTGATTCGGATTTCTGAGTATTTTTCCTATAAGACAATGTTGGTTTGGTATACTGTAGATAGGAGCATCCTAAATGCTTCGTTTCGCATGGCAAAGTGTAAAAATAGACCATCTCCAGAACGGTTCGCTTCGCAGCCTCTTACGAAATTCGAATATGGTAAATCCTTTCCCATGACAGCTGGATCGATTATGGGTAGTGATTCGAAATCCTGAGGAC